>DVZN01000477.1:0-12995 GCA_018237365.1 Caria ino melicerta
TAATATATATTTATGAAAAGCTTAAAAAAAGCTATAGATTCGTTACTTGCCTACAAATTCACATTTAAAAGTGATTAATTTTATTTTCTGATACATATTTATGATTTTAGCATTTGTGCAAGCAAAATTTGTGAATATAGAATACTTTCGCATGAAAAAAAATATTTTTTACTGTGGTTGTATTAGTATTTTCAGCTTTGTTAACGCGGCAAGGCATTTTTAATACAAATGTTGAAATATTTTTACAGATGATGATAATTGTTTTTTTTAGTCAAAATTACACTTATAACGCATCTGTAGCTTTATAACATAGCATCTATAACATACACTTTATAGCTTATACACGAACATTCAAGCTTTGATGCATCATTCACATCTGGTTTTTATAGGCAGTGTGAATGTTTAACCATCAGTGTTTCCTTTAGCTTTCTTGATTTCCAATTATGTTAAAAATAAATTAAATAGATTAATTAATATCACCTCTGGTCGAGTGGTGTCAGTATCCGATTTTTACGTGAGACTTCCCGGGCAGGTTTAATTCCTCGATTGGACAAATTGTTTCATTCATGAGATTTTTCAGTTTTTCTGAAAAACATAATGCTGTGTAAGATTGGAATTGTGCCTAATTGGCGATGGACTTGCTACCCATCACATCATGGGACTTTTTATTGTTGGCTAATGGGTGCATACTGGTATGTACCTCTGCCTATCCTTTCCAGGATATATGGGCAAGACATTATTTTAAATAGATTAATGGGAAATTTTTCAGTTAAGCACAGTTTCCAACAAGAGTACATTAATCTGTTCATTATGCATAAAAAAACTTAGAGATGCAAGCAGTTTTAAAGCATTAGTTGTGAAGGCTGAACAACAATTATTAAACCCACTTGAAAATCAGACATTGTTCATTAATGGTAAGTCTATATTATCATTATAATTATTATAAATATTAATAATAATATTTAACTGTAGAAAAGTGGCTACCAACTGGCCTACTGATGTATGTTGCAACATAGTTCAAACCAAGCACCCGTGTCGGTCTGGCCTATGCAGAATAGACCATCTGCCTTCCTGCCAGGCAGCTTCCAAAAGACAAGCATAGGCTTGCTTTCACTAACACTGTGACGTCTGACTAGGTGTTAGAGCATTGCAGTGGCTCGCCCTGGTAAATGGTACCACTGCTAACTTATTCCTGCCTCCATAACGTCAGTGCTTGCCGTTGACGTGTTTAGACGTGAGACATGTTCCGGTTTAGCAGGTAAGGTAACCGGTAAACTTACTTTTGCACAAGGCCTAACATCCTGGCCTCAAGTTGGCAACACACAATTACTACCTTGTGTATCTATAGGTGGTGCTATAGGCTTGCTTGCCTTCCAATATTTAAAAAAAAAACAAGGTGGATAAATAAAATTATCAGATTTATATTGTATTAGTATTTAAGCATCAATTTTTAAAAAGAGTGACAGAGGTTTCTTGCTGGTTCTTCCTCTCAGATACTGCCTTACGAACCCATTTCAACAATCTATAAATATTGTCAATAAGTTTACATGAAATGATAATTGGCAATTGGCTCTTTGCCATATCAAATATTAGTTGGTGTACTCCTCCAAAATGTGTTGACCAATTTTAATTAAATTTGATTTATATTTGGTAGATCCGGTCTGATGTGGCATTAAGAGTGAAAATTAATGATTTAGCATAAAATCTTTAATTTCCACTCTTCTACCCACAACACCCATTTTTTTTTAATACATAGAAACAATTTATGCTGTGTTCGTCACACTTGCAGTGTGGTGATCGTAACTGCCATACCACAATGACAAATAGCGAGGCTCTGGTTTGATTACCAACAGGGATGGGCATTTGTGTGATGAAAATAGACATTTGCATTTTTGGGTCTGGGTTATTAAATTTATTCTGGTATTTATATATGTATTTCTATGTATAAAATAGTTGTGTAACACCCATATCACAAGCAAATAATTTGCTTACTTTGGGGTTAAGCCAATGATTTGTCCAGGGATATTTATTTATTATTATTATATTATTTATATGCCAAATCAATGTTTGCTGGATCAGATAGTGTGCTATAAAAATTAAAAAGGTATCAAAGTGTAAGTAGATTAAGAATAGTTCAATATTCTAATTTATTTTAACTTATACATTAAAAAGGTTTAAAATTTAAAGTACTTTCACGCCTCTTATCCCTGAAGGGGTAGGCAGAGGTGTGCTAGTATCTCCACGACTCCTAAGTCCAGTAGATATACTAGAACACCCACGATTAGCCAAGGTACTAGAGCCCATGATGTGATAGGCAAAAATTAAAGTGTAAGAAAAATCATTTATAATCGTGATATAAGGCTTTGAACATTACAGTTGGAAAAGAAGAAGATAGTGAATTTATAAAATGTGAAAAAAATGAAGATATTAAAAATGAAACATGTGCCTCAGAACCAATTGTACCATCTATTGATAACAGCGATGGATCAGATTATTGTGACTGTAAGTGATTTCTATTACATCAACAGAATATTATAAATTGTTTTCTGTGTTTGAGTAACAGTACGTAATACATACATATCTCCACACCAAGTCCCTTAGGGATAGGCAGAGGGTATCGGGTGCCAAGTGGCACCACTCCTACATACTTGCCTAGCTTCCTCCACATTGATTACTCTCTGCATACATACACGCCGGTTTCAGAGACTCTTGACACCACCACTTTGAGTGTAATAAATATTCGTAAACCTAGTGTTGAATCTCCGACCAGTTGATCAACAATTTTAGGGCAACTGAGTGAATGAATGGTGAAACAGACGATAGGATTTTAAAGCAACTCCGGCGGAGGCCTAAGTCCAGCAGTGGACTGCAATAAGTTAGTGTAGATAAAGATACTTAAAAATTTAAACTCATTTAAAACTACCAAATACCAAAATCTACTTAAGGATGTTTTAAAGCTGCCATAACTACTACAAAGCTATCAAAGCGTATTATAAAACAACCACAATGCACTGTTAAGCTACCAAAAAATTGAAATATTTTTTTAACATTTGTCTGTTTGTTCTAGATTATCTACAAAAAAGCTTGACCGATTTGGATGAATGACGATTTTATGAGGTAGATAGTACCCTTCCCAGTTTGTTTCATTTCTGGTGTTTTTGGCTTGATTACATAGTTTTCTAATCCTGCGTTTCATTCTCTCTAATTCTGGACCCCACCAGGTTTTGTCCAAGGTTTGTCCGGATTCTTTTGAAAAGGGGCAGGATTGGTTGTGGCTGTTGATGATATTAGTTGTTATACCCTAACATCGGTTTCGATGAAATCCATGTTATATGCTGTGTTTTCAGTTTGGTTTAATTGTAGGTATTTGTTGAGTAGTTCTCTGTATTTGGTTGTCTGTCCTAGGATTTCTCCTAGGTAAGGGTGAAGGTAATTCGAAAGATATATGAAAGTATATTCGTCTATGATCCGACAGTAATGCTTCATCACTGACGTGCCATCCACGAATTTTCTCAGGTATATCGTTTGAGGCTAGGGTTAAGTCTATTACTGTTTGGTGTCGAGATGTGTCAGTTCCGGCAATTAGGTTCCAACATCTCGACTCACAAAAGGCAACAAGCTTGACGAATTTCTTTGGAGGTGGCTCCTCCTCGATCGGCATATACACTGATGCCAGAACGAGGGGTCGTCCATTCGACATACTCAAGTTGTCCTCTATGAGCCGAACTGCTGTCATGTCTCTGGAATATAATTGGGTTAATAGCACCGCCGATAGTCGGCGTGAAAGGTATATGCATGTTCTAGGTTTAATGATATTTTCTTTAACGAAGATCTTATCATTTGAGTTTTGTAGTCCCTGTATATTATCTCCTCGAATCCATGGTTCTTGAATGAGCGCAACCGCACTCTGGGTTTCCTCCAACATTTTTCGCAGCATTATTGTTGCTAGTTGCTTATGTTGGAGGTTAGTTTGCGTACATCTAATCGTCTCCATATGACGGAGAGTGGAGGTAGTTATTTTTCTCCGACTCTTCTACGTCCGAATTGGTTTTTTGATTAGCTGCGTCTGCCCAGGTGCCTATCGCAACTTCATCCAGAACCTGCTCATCCTCCTCAGGGTTGTTGTTGTCTACCTGGATTCCTTCAATTTCCATTGGTGAAGGATTGGTTGTTTGTCCATCTGTTGTCATGGTGGTTTCAGAATATGGTGTTGCGCTGAGTCCTTGGGATGTAAAGAAGCGGACGTAGATAGCTCTATCTACGTCCGCCGCAACGGTAAAAGCCACTCTGCGCTCTCTTTCCATCAGCCTATCCACCTCCGCTCTCGGTACCCCTAGGGTAAGGAAGAGCCCATCTACTTCCTTTCCAGACTCCTGCCATTGGGTTTTTCTGCTCGCATTGTATAAGGCCCAGGTGTTGATATTGTACCAGTAATTTTGTAGGGACAGCAGGCCGTGTAGGGTCTTTACGTCCCCAGTGTATGCTGGTACAAATAGGGCTGACCTCACCATGTCTGGTAGATCATATTGCCGCATGACGACAATCCTTATTGTACCAGTTCTGGGTGAGGCCATATTGGCTACAGTGTTTCTGAGACAGGTTAATGCCCGTTCCTCGTTGCACCACATCATAAGTGCTCCCCGGCTCAGGAAGGAGTTTCCTCTAAAGGCCGGGACATACCTAGGCTGTCCAGAAAGAGGGGGGTCGGTGTAGGTTGTGAAGATTTCAGCGTTACAGCTACGCATAGCTTGGGTTGTGAAGCCATTGTATAGCTGGTACTGAGCGCGTGAGGTCATGGTTTATAGTCATTTAGTGTCCCCACTTGGTGAGATCGTATCGTCCAGACGATTACGTTTACCACAAATAACTTTTATTGCTCATTTTAAACCAACCAGTTTCGCTTTTAGTTGGCTTAAAATAAGCAATACAAGTTATTTGTTGATAAAGTAAAAGTGTGTGTCTTTGTTTAATTTCCACCAAGTGCCGAACGAAAGAGAGTATAGAATGTACTTTTAACTGTTAATATAACCACATAAATACTTTCAGATTTGAGCTTAAGTTCAGATGAAGATACAGTAGATGGAGAAGGAGAACTTTTAGCTCGTTTCCCACCTGGATCTCTAAAACCATTGCCAACAAGAGACACGTTGTATGATACATGTACAAGATATATTAAACATTTGGACTTTTTAAAAGGTAACCGTTTTTTAAATGGCTAGACCGATCGATACCAAAACCCGTGTCAACTACCACCAATTTCATCAAAATCGTCTAATGCGTTTATGAGTTATCATTGAAGAAAATAAATGAAAAAAATGTTTTTTCAAAATTATTCCATAGTTTTTGGCATAATGTTTTTTTTTAATAATAACTTTGTATAAATTGAAAAACACCATCAAATGCCGCAAAATTCATCAAAAGTTTGTTCGAGAGATATCAAAATTTATTACCTTTATATTTGAAGAGCTTCAAGTAACTTAAAACATATTTTGAGTTCTAAACACATAGCAAGCAAGCACTTAGTGATTGAAATTAGTGGGAAGTTGCAGGGATGGACCGTAGGGTGAACCGAATTCCTATTTTTTAAGTTATAAGATAGCGAATGGTGGCAAAAGATATAAATCAATGGAGGAAGCTGGAGGATGCCTATGCCAAGAATTGTGGGATATCCTATAAATATTAAAGATTCTGTGGCCTCTGTGGTCGAGTGATGTTAGTGTCCGACTTAGACGCGAGAGGTCCCGTGTTCGATTCCCGGGTCGGGCAACTGCCAGTGGGGTTTGAACCTAAGTCTCCAGCGTATCGGGCTGTTATGCTAATCACTACACCACGTACCGTACCATAAATGAATAGGCTTAATGTGCCATCACCTTAGGACCTTGTCTACGCTTTCCATCAGGGTTGAGGGTCATTGCATTAAGCTATCAGACATAAAAATATAAAAGATATACTATCTTTTCAGGTTTTGACTTATATGATACAACTAACTTTTGACCGCGACTTCATACTCGTGGACACTTAAAAACTATACTACGGTGTAGCGGTCAAGCGATATTCGTCGCTACAACATTGACGCAAGACACATACATTCGAGCAATTCCTAAATCGCGATATTTTACATCGCTAGCGTATCCAGTTTTTCTTTTAATTTTCATGGAATATTTGAAAATAAACTAAGCTTAGTTAGTCCAGCAGTATTCAAGACATGTGTCTAGCAGTATTTAATTTTTTATTTTATTTTCGATAATATAGATATATATTTCTTACAGGTCAAATCGTAACAGCAGAATCTCTCCAAAAATATACAAAACCAAGTAACGGACGAATCTACGTTACAGAGAAAGTCGCCCATGTAACAAATATCTCAACAATTTTGAAATACTCAAATGTAATAGCATTTAAGACGAAACGACGCTCTGGTCTACCTTGCTTTTACTGTAGAAAAGTATTCGATGACATTGAAACCTTAATAATTCACCAACAAAAAGATATATGCAAACCAAACATTAAAAGGTTACTTGCCAAAATCCCTTCGGAGAGTCTAGTGGTATATGTGTATGTGACAGATCTCAAATGTACACTTTGCCAGGAAGGAATATCTAATTTGAACGATTTAAAATATCATTTAACAAGGATACATAAGAAAAAACTGTACACAGAATATGGTGATCGAGTGATTCCATTCAAGATCACGAAAAATATTTATGAATGTCAAATATGTGGTTTTAATTTTGAAACTTTTGGATCTATTGAGAGACATATGAATGTGCATTATCGGAATTACGTTTGCGATCAATGCGGTGCGGGATACATTACGAAAAATCGATTAAAAGTACACATAAAGTATGCCCATGTGAATGGAGTTTTCCCATGTGATTTATGCAAGAAAGTTTTTGCTACGCACTCGAAATATAAATGCCACGTTGACGCTGTGCACAAATTGGTTAAAAAGAACAAATGTCCTAAATGTCCTGAGAGGTTTTCAGATTATTTCAAAAGACATAAACACATGGTTGACGCACACGGTGAACCGCCATTAAGATATAAGTGCAATGTTTGTGATGCCCTTTTCAAAAGACGATACGCGCTGTCATGTCACATAAAAAGGAGACATTTAGAATTACGTGATATCCAATGCGCGTTATGTAGCTATAAGTGTTATACGACTCCCGAATTAAAAGTGCATATGATTAAGCATAACGGTGAAAGAACGTATGAGTGTACTGTGTGTAAAAAATCGTATGCTAGGAAGAAAACTTTAAAAGAACATATGCGTATTCATAACAATGATAGGAGGTATATTTGTATGGTTTGTGGGCAGGGTTTTGTGCAGAATTGTAGTTTGAAAGGTCATATGAAAGCACATCACATGGATTATGTAAATGGCATTTCTAGGATTTAAATATTGTTATTAACAATAGAAAAATGTACACTTTAAATTCTGAGCTTTTGTGAACAGCTTAGTTTTCCGAATACTCGTGTTATAATTTTCTGATTTCCATTAATATATAATATCGCCTCCTTGCCTTGCCCGGGAAAGTTCCGGGTTCAATTCTTGTTCTACGTTTGAGTTTTTTCAGTTTTTCTGAAAAACATAACGTTTCCTGTGGTTAAATTTGTGCCCGATTGGCGACGGACTTGCCACCTCTCACATCAGGGGACCTAATAATATCTTTGGCTAATCGTGGGTGCATACTAGCATACCTCTGCCTACATTTTCGACGATATATGGGCTTGACGATATTTATTTAACATTCAATGAATAACGATACAGCCGATGTCACGGGTGTGATGAACACAGATGTTCGTATTTCTAGATTGAGGTGTTTATAACATTTATTATGGTATTTATATTTGTATATCTATGAATTCTATTATTGACTAACATCCATATCACAAACAACTGAAAAGATGAAAGAGGCCTAATGATAACTATATTATTTACTAGCGAATGTAATGTCTCTCACAGACATTACATTAAAAACCTTTAAAATTATCAATGTTTCTCTAATATATAATGCATGTATAATCTTCCCCTTGAATCACTTTATATATTTAAAAAACCGCATCAGAATTAATTACGTATTTTTTTATATCTAAGTATACATAGGAACAGACAGACGCTAAGCTGCTTTATTTTATACTATGTAGTGATTTACCGCAATCTCCCCGGACTTCGTCTCTCGTATCGTATTCGTATAATTTTTGCGTTCTATTTTCTCGTACAGTTCCCGTAGCACGGTAGCCTAGGCTTCTCAATTCTAACAAAAGGTCGTATCTTGTAAAAAAGTTGTCAAAGAAAACTTCATGATTAGTTGAGGTGCCTAGACTACGCGGGAACCCAAAGGATAAGAAGTTGGTAATTGCTATTTTCCACAATAAAAACAAATGAGTAACGACCGGATGGTCGAACTAGCTGCCACTAGAGATGTCACGAATATTCGGCAACTATTCGTTATTCGGCCTATTCGGCCACTTTTTTTGCTATTCGGTATTCGGCCGAATACCGAATACCAAACCATGTAAAAAAGACAAGCATATTACTCAAAATTATGTATTTATTTCCAAAATTACAACACTTTAGTAATTAAAATTAACCAATGGTAAGTTATGATGAATAAAAACAAGCTTTTCAGCATTTCTTGGTAGCAAACGATTACGCTTTTCATCGTAAATGATACCAGCCTCAGAAAATAACCTTTCACTATACACGCTACTTCCAGGAGAAGAAAGATACACTTTAGCAAATTTCGAAAGGTTTGGGTATTGTTTTTCGTTTGCGAACCACCACTTGTAAGGGTCGGCCTTCCGATCTAAGCGAACTGTTTTCATATAAAAATCCAACTCGTTTGCCACAGCATTCTTCTCCATGTCCTCTTCATCATTAACATTTCGCATATTATCTGTTGCGACTTCCTCAAAGCAGTTCCAAAAACTGTCATGTATTTCAATAGTCCTATCATTTTCATTCAAGTTTCTTTTTTTACGAAGTGGAGAAGAATCGTCATCGGTACTACTAGATTCATCACAACTTTTTTTCAGAGCTTCTAGAAGAATTGTTTGTCTTGCTCTTTCTGCTTGAACCAATCCCAGGAAACTCGTTTTGAAGCGAGGATCCAGAAAAGTAGCTACAAGATATTTGTTTTTGTCATCGAAGCTTAATCGCCTTTCAAGCTCGGCTTGCAGTGAAGATCTCATTGTTACTAAATTTGGTACTTTCTCAGCTGTCTCTGCTTTTCCCAGATATTTTAATAAAGTTACTGCATGTGGAATCACCTCAGAGATGCAAGAGATACCTGAGCTGGTTATTTTTGTAATCTCTTCGAATGGTTTGAGAAGTTTGATACATTGTTCCAATAGTTCCCATTGTGCATGCGTTAGATTTAATAAAGTTTCATGATCTGTTATGTACAAGGAAACAGCTCGCTTTTGTTTTAATAACCGCTCCATTAAATAATACGTAGAATTCCAGCGTATGCTCACATCTTGTACTAGTTGGTGGTTTGGCAAGTTAAGTTCTTGTTGAATGGATTTAAGTTTCTGCTCTGCTAAGCCAGAATGATTAAAATGGGTAACAATTCGTCTTGCAGTCGCTATCATCTGTAGTATCTCTGGTTGAGATTTTAGGGACTCCTCTATAGCTCGTTGCAGTGAATGAATAAAGCACCTGCCTGAATCATAACCTGCATCTCGCACACCTTTTATCATATTAGAGCCACTATCGTGGACAAGTAAATGGATCTTGGATTGAGGAATATTCCATCTTTCTGTAATAGTATTGAGTTCTTTTGCAATATTAATACCAGAATGTGAGCCGGGAAATGATTTCATAGCTAAAACGCTATGTTCTAGAATGAACTCTGGAGATATCCAGTGCGCAGTGAAGCTCAGAAAGCTCTCATTATTGTGCTGGCATGTCCATATATCAGATGTCACTGATAATGCTGCTGCCTGTGAAATACTGGCTTCTATTTTAGCACAAATTCTGTTGTATATATCAGGAACAATTTTCTCGGTCATGTAAGTGCGACCAGGTACTTTATAATGGGGCAAAGCGTTTGCCATAAGCCTCTTAAATCCAACTCGTTCAACAAGTGACAATGGTTCGTTGTCTAAAGCAATCATTTCGCCAATTAAGTAATGATATTTTATTGATTTCTGATCATTAATGTCCTAGAGCAATTTCCTTTCTGATGTTTCCTTTAGGGTTAGCTGCCGTTCTTTTGATTTGGACGTTCCAGGTACTGCTGGCATCTCGAAATCGGTAGAAGTACTGCCCGTGTTGCTGCTACTTGTCGATGCAAAATTAGTTAAAGCAGCGTATTGGTCAGCATGTTTGGTTTTAAGATGGTTTTTTAAAGATGTTGTAGCTGTAAATAAAAAAAAAACAAAAAATAATTATAAATTGATTTAAAATAATTTATTTATTATAAATAAGTTATTTTATTTCCCTTGTCTATCTTATAGGAAATCGAAAAAATATAAATCAATAATTTCTCATAAAACGTTATACTGAAACAACTTGGGAAATAAAAAAATAATCCCCTTTCTTTTGTAACTATCTACAAGTAGGTATAGTACAACAACAAGTAAATAAGTAGTTTAAGACGTAACCAGTTAACCACCTACCTACGTAAACGTATTAAGTGAATAAAACTATTTAAAACTATTAAATTAACTTGAGGTTTTACTTACTTGCTTTCTTTCCTTCTCCGCCTCTCGAGATCTTGATGCTACATAGCAAACACTGGGCCAGTTTATTATTTTCACTACAAATCTCATAATATTCCCATATGGGAGATTTTTTATTAACTGGTGTCATTTTATAAGCCTTTTAACGAATAAACAATTGAAAATGAACTAAGTAACAAACTTCTTAGCAAAATAGTAATTAAGTTTTATTTTATGTATTATTTTTACACTGACAAAGCGTTCCGTGGCGTGATTTACTCGCAATTGAAACAATACTCGCCTACGATGTGTTGTGTTTATTTGCACCCCGCTCCACCCCTCGTCGCCTGCAGCGCCTAAGCAACGAGGAAAGCAGGTTGTCTTGATCCAGCTAACGCGCCTCCGACAAGCATGAATTTCGTGCCGAATATTCGGCGCTTCGGCCGACCGCATTGCCGAATATTCGGTATTCGGCCAATTCACAATTCGTGGCAACTCTAGCTGCCACCCAAGGTGGAAGGTTTCTTTTTATATCACGAAACCTATGCCTTGGCATGGCTTTGCTGACCAATTCTACACTTACGTCTTCATCTAATGACCAGTATATTGGTTCTCATGTTAACTTGTGGTAGCCAGTTAATATCGAAATCCCAAAAAACTTTCAAATCCGTGGAATCAAGTTGAAATTCGTGTCTATCGTTTTGGTTAACGTATAGTTTGCTATTGGATATGATATCCATAATATTGTTATCACTTAGCTTCTCGAATATTTGTACAGGGTTGAGGCCCTTTAGTTCTTCATCAATAGCACTTTTCTTATCAGACTCATCTGTAGAGCTCTGATAAGATAAAGAATATGAAGGGGTACATTTGCGCCAGATTGGGTTCGGATTCGAAGAAGATTGGCGCAATCCTCGCTAACATTATCCACTCAATTCCTAAATACCTCAATATTACTAGGTACGTCTTGCGGTATGGGTCACGCCGGCATATCCTCGTCAGCGCCCTCCCCTTCATCAGTCAATGCAATTGGACGAGGGGATATGACAGCCAAATCTTTTAAATAAATACGCTTTACATAAATCTTTTTTACATAAATACGCTTCTTTTTCCTTAAATATGGTGTTGAAGAGCCCGAGTATTCGCTGTATGCTAAGGGGCTGGATCTGACTGAAGTATCAGCTGATAAGATTGGGGTACTCTCACGATAGGAATTTTATTCACCTGAAGTGTCTCCAAATAAGGTATATGGGGATATAAGTGGAGTTTCAATCAGAGTACTAGGCGAGTTCCGAGTTTCTTCGACGTCTAAAGGTATAAAGTTCTCCTGTTCCGTAATCAAAGTAGGAGAGACATTTACATTATTACAATTTTTGTCATAATAAGCATTATCAATTTCTTGGCTACAATTAATGTCACCTATTGAGTCGGCTATAAAATTGAAATCGCTTTGTGATAGTAAATTACTTTTTGTTGATAGTTGTTCACAATGACATAAAGCGTCGGCTTCAGGCGCGATGTATATTTCGTGGTGATGGTTGTTCCTTGCATCATGATGAAGTGATGTGATATTTTCTTGTAGCTCTGCTTCCTCTAAAAAAAACAAACAAAACTAATCAAATGTTAACGTATATACGAACAACTCTATATATAAATATAGTACCGTAAAATCGTACAACTTTGCCCAAATCCCTCGATTTTTTTTATTTAATCTTTAATATTTTCATCAACGTTGTAGGTTTTAATTTATATTTTTTCGAAACTGATGTGTAATGTAAGGTTCTTTGCATATAGTTATTAATAAAAGTAAAAAGTTGTGTATATGTATTATAAAAATCATTTATTCAGTTGGCGGGCCAAAAATTCTAAACTTTTACAAGATTGCCCATTTTGCAACAACGTCTGTGACTATGGCATTTTGTACCATATGTTTATAGTGTTTAGAATTTTAAAATCAAGAGTTATGTTACATAGGATCTTATTTAGAACTGTTCAAATTTTTATATCATTACCTTTAATTGAGTGGGCAAAGTCACAACACAATATGTGTAACTTTTTGACCAAATAAAACGATAAACAAGGGTTGTCACTTTTTTATTCTTAATTCACAAGGTTCAAAGCAATAGGTAACTTCTTTAGATATTTTTAAAAACACAAACAATAACAAAATTCTTAAGATTACAAAAAAATAAATAAGCTGAATTATCGCTTAAATAATGAAAAAATATAGCTATAAAAATATTTTAAACAAACAAATTAGTTACACGATTCCTAATCTCCCTTGACCTAAGATTTGACAAGATATTCATATTTTACCATAATAT
>DVZN01000478.1:0-12995 GCA_018237365.1 Caria ino melicerta
AATAAAATAAGTATTTCGATGATTAATCATAATTTTGTATGCCCTGCGTCTACCCTTTTTACCGATAACATTTAGATATATTTTATATTTATTATGACCTAGAAGTCGAAATATTCTTTTAATGCATTATATTTTCTCTAATTAATTAGTTTATCTATTTATATAACAAGTACTAGCTTTAATAATCTACGTTTATTTACGTATTGTACGTGACTTGATTGGGTAAACAGACACTCACATAAGCTATTTGACCTATGATATATCATTGTTTATTTGACTAATCTATATGTAGAGTGAATTTATGAAAACCTAAAAGTTATAAAAAAATATATCGTCACGCCCATATATCCTCGAAAGGGTAGGCAGAGGTATTTATTAGTATGCACCCACGATTAGCCGACGATATTAGGTCCCATGATGTGACGGTGGTAAGTCCGTCGCCAAACGGGCACAAATCCAATCCCAGGAAATATTACTTATTAGTAGCAACGTAGCGGCTTCCCGGATTGGTATTACCGCGTTACTTAATTCTGCATAACCTTAGTGCTTGCCGCTGACGTGTTCCGGTTTGTTGGGTAAGGTAGGCAGTAAACTTACTTTTGCATGAGGCCTAACATCCTGGAATCAAATTGACAACTCACCACTACACCTTTGGTGTCTTTAGGTGGCATGAATATCTTACCATCACGGAATCCGTCTGCTTGTTTACCTTCCAATATTATAAAAAAGGTGCAGTTGGATTATTTTCCAAAGAACCCCACCCAATACAAGACAACTGCCAAATCTCAGTAAAATGAATTAAGCTTCGTAGAAAGAAATTTCTAGTTAAATTTTGTGGCATCGCCTCTGTGGTCGGGTCGAGAACAAAAATATTTTTTTTATAATAAAATCATAGGAAAGTCAAAATTGTATATTGAATATTTTTTTAAAGAATACTTGGGGCGAGAACTACAATCGATATCGACGTCAAAATTATAGTTTTTATATTTTTTGTCTGTTTGTCTGTATGTATGTCCGGGCTAAACTCACATAGTACTGCATGGATTTAACTTAAATTTTTGTTTGAATATTACTAACAGGTTGGGTCAACATATAGGCTAAATATTATCACGCTACCACCTACGGGGGAGGAGCTGTGAATCTTTATTTTTCTTACGCATTCTTTGACAGCGTGTAATCCCAGATAAAGTCGCGGGCAGCAACTGGTTTAATACAAATGGTAAGTACACAAAACCATTTAAATTATCGTAACAGGAACAATCTATTAAAATACATTTTTAAACTACAAATACATACATAAATATATAAAGAGTAATACATACATAAATAAATAATAAATAAATAAATATCCCTGGACAAATTACACATATTGATGTAACCCCAAAGTAAGTAAATTATTTGCATGTGTTATGGGTGTTAGTTAACGATATATACATAGAAAATATATGTATAAATACCAGAATACATTATTATAAACACCCAGACCCAGAAATGCGAACGCCTATGTTCATCACACAAACGCCCGCCCCGTCGGGAATCGAACCCAAGCCTTGCTACTTGTTGACGCGATAACGCGACTACGCTACCACTCGGCCAGCGAGACATACACAATAATATATGGGCGTGACGATTTTTATTTAATTCTTTTGGTACCCACCTGGTTGGAAGACTTCGTAACGCAGTTTCGTAACAACATCGGAGACGAAATTTGAGTCAGCATTTGCGAAAAACGGTACAGATGCGACGAGAGACCGACAGTTGTAGTTAATGACATCCTCGCGTAGCTTTTCACTAAGTTCTCCAAGAATAAGCTCCTCGTCAAAGAACTTCCCTTGGTAACGATGCTCAAAGTATTCTGTAATACGTTGCCGCATTTCTCTAGGTAATTTTCGATATGCCATATATTCTTCTACTTGTTTCACCTGTAATGTATGGAAATTGGGTTAAATTACATACGAATTACATGATAATAAATGTTACTTAATTATTACTTCGGTCGTTTAGGTGAAGTAGGGGAAGACTCGACTTTTGTCATTTTTGTTATTTATTTAAACCGATTTGTTTTGTAATTCAAAATATTGTTTGAGTTTTTGTCATTCTAGTATTTATTTTCATTATATTCATTCTGTTAAGTAACGTAACCAGATTAAAAATATATTTAGATATCTGTTTACAGATTTCTAAATGAATTTGTTTAAATTTAGAAATCTGTTAAGTTTTTTTTTGTTTTGTGACTTTTGAACGCTACTCGGGGTAATGTGATTTTCAATATATCTGCGTAGGGACTAATTAAAGTTAAACTTGAGAATATCAGTCAAATATTTTTTTTTAAATCACAAGTTATACTTTAAGTTAAAAAATATAATTAAATATGAAATTTGTGGGTTATACACCACAAACTTCATATTTAGTTAATGAGTTTTTTTCATTCTAGTATTTATTTTCATTATATTCATTCTGTTACGTAACGTAACAAGATTAAAAATATGTTTAGATATCTGTTTACAGATTTCTAAATGAATTTGTTTAAATTTAGAAGTCTGTTAAGTTTTTTTTGTTTCGTTTTGTAATTCAAAATATTGTTTGAGTTTTTTTCATTCTAGTATTTATTTTCATTATATTCATTCTGTTACGTAATATAACAAGATTAACAATATATTTAGATATCTGTTTACAGATTTCTAAACGAATTTGTTTAAATTTAGAAATCTGTTAAGTTTTTTTTTGTTTTGTGACTTTTGAACGCTACTCGGGGTAATGTAATTTTCAATATATCTGCGTAGGGACTAGTTAAAGTTAAACTTGAGAATATCAGTCAAATATTTTTTTAAAAATCACAAGTTATACTTTAAGTTAAAAAATATAATTAAATGTGAAATTTGTGTGTTATACACCACAAACTTCATATTTAGTTAAAGATTTTTATACACTCATGCGTTTCTGTTTTTTCTTTATCTTTTATGGATAATGTATTATTAATATTGTTAGGAAATGTACGCCTGCTTATAAAATTTTGTACAAAGAAAGATATGTATGTTGTTATGCTTAATATAACAGTGACTATAGTTCCCGACATCGTTTGCATTATTTAAACTAATCTTATGGATTAGTTATAATATATGTGTTATTCCAGATAATAATCTATATACAATCGCCTATGTGGTGTAACGGTACGGATGTCGTCTGTTAAGACCGCTAGTCGCTTAGATCCCGGGTTCAATTCCCAGGTCGTGCAACTTAAAAAAAATGTTTTTCAGATTATTCTGAGTAAGCATGACATTGACCGTTATTGGAATGTGGCGATAGGCTTGCCACCTATCACATCATGGGCCCTAGTACCTTGGCTATTGGTGGGTGTTCTAGTATATCTACTAAACTTACGAGTCGTGGAGATACTAGCACACCTCTGCCTTCTCCTTCGGGGATAATAGGCGTGAAAGTACTTTTACAATACATTATTTCATCTGAAATAATTCCGCCGTTGTGAGTAAAAAAGTTATAAACACCCACCTATTTTCAACCGACTTACCAAAAAGGACAAGCTTCTATGTTCAAATTTATATTTTTTTTTATGTGTGTTCACCGATTTCTCCGCCAAATCCGAACCAATTTTTAAAAATCTTTTTTTGTTTCAAAAGAGGTGGTCCCATAATTTTTTTAGGGATTTACAGGACGGGAAATCGGTTGTTTTGCAGTTTTATTGCTTATGCATTATAATAACATTTTTTTCGTATTCATTAAATTTTATAAATATTTAAATATCAAAATAATAAAATGTCTCGCAGGATGTAACGAATTAGAAAATTAAAAAAAAACAGTTAGCAATAATCGAGTTATCCCCTCCCTCATGTTAAAGTGACTTGAATACACACAACCACGCTACACAATATAACTCGTGCATTTAAGAAACTGCAGTATCTTCAGTGTGTCTACTATGACTTTATAATAGAGAAACTCGTTGGCATTTCTATACATTATTTGTTTGAGTATATGTACAGCGCCAGTGGTTACGGAAGGAACTAAATTTCTCATACAAATAAAGTCAATAATTTACGAAGACGTTAGCGAGTTTCTCGATTGCAAACTCATGGTAGACGTGCAGTTCATATGAGTGAAGTAATTAAGAAGTTTTACACGATTCAATTTTAAGACACGATTCAATTAACTTGAACAAACCAATAGAGTACGTAAATAATGTCTTGTAGATGTAACATGTTTTAAAGCGTTGTATTTATGAGTAAATTAAGATATAAAAATTGTTATGCGTGGATTATATGTATATGTACGTGTATCGTATATATTTCTTTTTTATGTATGTGTAGTTTATTTTATTTTTTAAATATTTAGTAATCTAATTTAAATATATATTTTTAGGTACCTATGCATTTTTTCATTTATGACATGCCTTTGAATGCTGAATAACATTATAGTCAGGGAAACTAATTTAATTATCTATTATATTTTTAATTAGTATCTTATTCAGTTACTCAGACACATTTTAATTTCTAGTTTATATTTTATTTTTATTTCATAGCTCTGTACTATAATTTTTGATACAATTAATAGATTTTTTTTCGTTGTATAGAAAACTCACGATTGGAATTTTTTTTAATGAATGAGGGAAAAAAAGAACGAAAATAATCTATTTATTTTTCTTAATATTAGGGAAAATACTTAAAGCAGGTAACACTTTTACCAGATGTCATGGATGTTGTCGCTTTTGACTACCCTCATAAACTGAATAGTGGTGCTATTATACAGTTTATGATAAGTCAAAAACAACAACATCCATGACCTCTGGTAAAAGTGTTACCTACTTTAAATATTTTCCCTAATATTAAGGAAAATAAATAGATTGAGTTCAGTGCTTTCGGTTTCTTTTTCTTTTTGTACGTAATTTTTAAATATTTAATTTAACATTTTCAGTATTCTTAGCTGATAAATTGGAAATTAAAAGTTATCTGGTAAATCTTTTTAAGTGCGTTATAGAAATCAATTATGATACACGTAGAAAAAAGAAATTGTAAAATAGAAAAGATTTTATTTAACGGCTAATTTGCTTTAATTAATTAGTGCTAGATTACTTGCTCACTTAAAAAGTGAATCGTGTAACAAGGGTTTAATAGAAGCGCTACCACTTCAGCTTATAAATTTGCTTATGGTATAATCCAATTAAAAATAATTTAAAATTTTGAAGATTAATGTAAAGATAACTCTAATTGCCGATAAATTTAAATCTTTCTTTTAATGATTTGGAAATAAAAAACGGTGCACAGGTTCCATACATAAAATAATTTTTCCATCCCGTCTTTACAAATATCATACACCAGGCCTTGTACACATACTTACACCCGCCATCTTTCCAAATCAGTTTTTCCCTTTAAATGCTTACACCCAACGTTCATATTATGTCAAAGATATAAGTAGATATTGCATTTTTTTCTTATACAAAACTTTCTTTTGGATAAACAGAATATGACTCAATAAGTAATGCTTCAATAAATTATGATATTATCACTAATTTTACGAGTGACAAAGACTTACACAATGTACACCAGATACCCCTTTATAAGCCTATCATACACGGTGTGTAGTGTATTTAAAAATATTTAATGAAATCTAACTATTTTTTTGCTTTCATACTTATTTGAAACTTATTTAGCCAAAGTAAGTTTTATCAAGCATCGGGATGTGACGACCCCATCGCCCGCTATTGAAATTGTCTAGTTACTTGGGTAACTAAATAATTCCTCTAGGGCAATCAGTCAGTTCACTAGGTGGTAGAGCTTCGCAGCAGCTCGCCCGAGTTAAATGGTACCACCGCCTTACCTATTCCTGTCGCCATAATGTCGGCGTTTGCCGTTGATGTGTTCCGGTTATGGAGGGTAAGGTAACTGGTAAACTTACTTTTGCACGAGGCCTAACACTCCGGCCTTAGGTTGGCAACACACTGTTACCACCTTTGGTGTCTATAGGCGGCACGAATTTCTTACCATGAGGAAATCTGTATATTTGTGTGCCTTCCAATATTATAAAAAAATGTCTAATCTAATTTAATGCAATGTAATTTTCTTGTGATAATAAATGTATCTCTCCTTATATCTACTGTTTCATTGAAATCTTTTAAAATAAAGCCATGATACGGTCGGGCGTAACCGTTGAAATTTTGTTTTGCATTTACTTAGTTATAATTTATCTGTAGACACTTATTAAAAAAAATAAAAAAAACTTATTAACAGAGATTAACAGAGTTAAAAGCGTCTTAATACTTATTTCCGTTATTTCATTACGATATAAGATGTATATTGAAGAAGAAGTTGGCATACAGCACGTTTGTTAACTTTTTGATCGCTGACGATAATTTTCTTTTTTTTCTTTCCTTCTTGGCATGGGCGTTAGCCATTTGTCAAGTTTAATATTAATTTCATATTAATTTGCATCAAGTTATTGCATGATTCTCTATTGCCTAGTCCGCCGTTTTCTCATATTACTCACATTGTGAGTGATATTATTAATATATTATTAATACATCGTTTGCTCAACTTTACATATCATAGTCGTGTTCATTTATATTCTTCAAATCTTTATATCATTCAATAGTATCATAGTCTGTGTGTCGTCATGTTATTGTAAATCGTCCCAGTCAGTCATGTCGTCATGTCTTGGTGCCAGGCAAGGTGATGGCAAGCTTGCCTAAGCTTTTTGAGGGAGTTTTTGGCGGCAGCGAGGAAACATACGAAACATTGATTTTTCATGAATTCTTCATTTCTGCACGTTCACTTAACAAAATAACACAAAATGCCACTAATTTTGGCTACTTCACTTTGTATTTACACGAAATATAACATTTTATGAATAAACGCGCGCCCGTGTCTGGTCGCGATCCAACCAAAACTCCCTACCTATTATTAGATATTATAAATTGTATTGGTTTATTGTTCTATTGCAGTCGACTAGCAGTTCGTTTTTTCACTGCATCTTACGTTTATAGTGAGACTTACCTATCCTATAATCTTCCGCAAGAATTGTTATAGTGTTTCGTAATTTGACTCTCTGACAAGTAATAGATAAATACATAATATTATTTGACATTTTTTAAAAATATTACAAAGATATTTTAATTATTTATTTATTTAATATGTATTTTATTGAAAAGGCTGTACCTAATCATTAACCAATGGCCAAGCGAGTTAAGTAAAAATTGATACATTTTTTTAGTATCTCTGACAACATTAGCGATGACATCATATACTGCTTACTTTATTTTCTTGCTATATTGGCGCTGATTCCATTTTACACCGACTAAATTATTTTAAGTTATCGCTATCTATTTTCAACTTATAGAAAAAGACATAACGATTTTAGTGCTGTAAATTTGTAAGCTTTAAAAGTGTATTAACCTCTCGTAGGTCCAATCCAAAATGGCCGTTTCGGCGCATCTGTCACAGCTATTTCGCGATTTTTTTTTAATCGGCGCGGGGAGGGCGCGGGATAAAGAAATTACGATATCTTTAGAATGCCTCAGAATTCAATGTTTAAAATCTTTGCACGTTTGTAGATCTTACTAATTTGACATCGCTAAAAATGTCCCGACTCCTGTGCCTTTCGATTATTATATACGTGAAGGGAGATAGCAATAATTTAAAATTAGTTTAGAAAACGCGCAGTAGTATCATTATTGCTTTTTTTTAGACGACATAACTTAAAGTTAAGCGTCAGCGATCAAAAGGTTAAAAAGCTGTTATGAACACAAATTTATTAATTCCGTAGACATATTTGTTAGTTAAGCTATAGCACTGTTGCGTGATAAAAAGTGCATAAAACATAAACACCGTGTAATTAGAAACAATTTCAACATCTTTGAAACGAACATTCATTTTGTACTCACGTCAAGTCTCTGAAACAGTCAATGATGGCTATATGATTAGTTGTTATTAAAACTTTTAAAAAACTTTATTTAATTGATGCAGTTTAATTTCATTAATTTAATTCTCAAGATTTAATGCAGTTATATATTTATTTAAAATGGTTTTAAATAAATTTAGATATGTTAAAAGTTAATAAAAAACGAATGACGGTGTTCATAACAGCCCTTTCTTGCTGTGTTTTATAGACAGATAGGTATTCATTCTGCAATATCCTACTAATATTATAAATGCGAAACTTTGCAAGTATGCATGTATGGATGTTTGTTTCTCTTTCACGCAAATACTAATAAACCTATTACGATGAAGTTTGGTATGTATGTAGTTGAAGACCTAGAATAACACATAGGCTACTTTTTATCCCGGAGTTCTCGAGGGTTCGGGACTTACACGGGAATAATGAAAATTTATTTTGTTCTACACGAAGCCGCGGGCAACAGCTAGTAATACATACATTTTAATAGTGTAAGTCGTAGCTAAAAAAGTGTGTCATTGTGTGGTGATAACATTTATTTTGTTGTAGACTCGATATAACTAAAGCCGAAGAGAAAAGTGAGCTATGATTAATCCAGTTCTAACAGGTTCTTTAAATCCTACCTTTCTAAATCCTAAATATTACAAGAGATTTGGGAATATAAATACTTTTTTATTTAAACTCTTTTCCTGGATACAATAATTGGATGTGATTACGTTATTGGCTATGATTTGACTGATCTGATCTCATCTTGAAGATCTTTTTGTTTTGGTGATAAAATATTCAATTCGAAAAGATAATCTTCTTTGGGTTGATGGGAAGCAATTTTGTCACACTGCCGCTCTAATGTGTCAAAATTTCAACAGTAATTTCTAAACGATTTTGACTGCTGTTATTTGGGAATCGCTTTTTTTGCCATAATTAGAAATTATACTTGAAAGATCTGTTAACAATTTCCGTCTTTCGAGAATCTGTAATATATGGTATGTAACTAAAAATTATGAATTTAATATGAATAACACTACCGTTCTAATGTGTCATAATTTCAACAGTAATTTCTAAACGATTTTGACTGCTGTTATTTGGAAACCGCCTTTTTTGCCATAATTAGAAATTATACTTGAAAGATCTGTTAACGATTTCCGTCCTTCGAGAATCTGTAATATATGGTATCTAACTAAAAATTATGAATTTAATATGAATAACACTACCGTTCTAATGTGTCATAATTTCAATAGTAATTTCTGAACGATTTTGACTGCTGTTATTTGGAAACCGCCTTTTTTGCCATAATTAGAAATTATTATTGAAAGATCTTTTAACGATTTTCGTCTTTCGAGAATCTGTAATATATGGTATCTAACTAAAATTATGAATTTGAAGCAATGATTTTTTAACGGGCTTACAAGCTCATACAACTCTGTTACCTCATGTGGCATAAATAGCATTTAGAGGACGACTTAGGACTAATTTGTGAACTGCATCTTTGCCTAACTCGCATTTGACACATCTAACAACACTTATGCCTTATTCAATTTTGTCCTGTTTCTAATTTTGTTATTGAAATTACATTACTGAATTGTTACTACAAAGTGCCCCGGATACCCCTTTAGAAGCAGGAACGCAGCCGTCATATGCAATTAATGGGTAGCTAGTAAAAATATTAAAAGAAATATGTATTTCAATTTCTTAAGCTTTAAAAGAGTTTTTTCGAACTTAGGTGTCCAATATCCAATAGGGTAGATTTTGAGAAATCTTAAAAATAAACAAATAAATATCGTTACGCCCATATATCCTCGAAAGGGTAGGCAGAGGTACATACTAGTATGTAACCACGATATTTGGTCCCATGATGTGACGGCTGGCAAGTCCGTCGCCAATTGGGCACAAATCCAATCCCAGGCAACGTTGTTTTTCAGAAAAACTGAAAAACTCATGAATAGAATAAGTTGCCCGACCCGGGAATCAAACCCGGGATCTTTCGCGTCAAAGTCGGACACCGACACCACTCGACCACAGAGGCGATTAATTGAAAAATCTTGAAGATTTTTTTGTGACTTAAATTTCTTTGTCGATTTGAACAAACAGCGGCAATACCGTAACATCAGATTCGAATATTTATTCGATATCTAACTCTTAAAGTCCAAAATTCAAAACTATAATAAAATAGCTCAAAGTAGCTGAAAACAAGCTTAAAACAGATTTTGAACTCTAAAAACATCGGAAGAAAGCACAATTTAAATTAGTTTAAACCACTATTTAAATTAGTAGAAAGTCACAGAAATAACCCGTAGAGACAACCGTTTTTCTATTTTATTTGTTTGTTTTCAGACAAAATTAAATAAAGTTTTAAACTTTTGCATGAAAATAAAAAAAAATTTGAAGATAGATTTTTTAATATATTTTTTTTAATTTACAGAGTGCATATAACCGCCGCTTTCCGGCTTCTAAAGAGGTATCCGGGGCACAGTGTATAATTATCAATTGTCAATTAATACCATTGTGTCATAAATTTGTGTCATGACTTGTTACTAGGATCTTATAACCTAAAGATGAGGTGCTATTGCTAAATGAATACCTATCTTTCAAACAAGACTACAATATACCTTTTCTCGATATTGCCTACGCGATGAGTCAAGACTCTGAATGAGGTTGGTAGCGTGACCGAGGAACAGCGCGTAGCAGGTAGCACCAGATATCATGGACAGCATGGTCAGCCACATGTCGGTCAGCGATTGCGGCGGAAACCGCCCGTATCCTATACACAGCATGTGGGACATGGCTTTGAACAGCGCCCATGAGTACTGTTCAAGCCAAAAAGCCTCCTGGAATTAAATAAAATACAATTTAAGTTGAGGTTTTAAAGGGAAGATTTTCGCCCCCCGTGTTGGTCCGGACTTATTATCCTAATAAGACCATCTAACTTCTGCTAGGCAGCTCGTAAAAGGCGAGCATAGGCTTACTTTCACTAACACCGTGATCTTTGACTAGTAGAGTTTCGCCGTTGGTACCCCCGTCTTACCTATTCCTGCCGCCTTAACGCCAGTTCTTGCCTTAGATGTGTTCCGGTTTGGAGGGTAAGGGAGCCAGTAAACTTACTTTTGCACGAGGCCTAACATCCCGACCTCGAGTTGAAAACGTACCCATTATCTTTGGTGTCAGGAAATCAGTCTGCTTATTTGCCTTCCAATATTATTTAAAAAATTGGAAATCGTTTGACCCTACGAGCCATCCCTGCAACTACCCATTTTAACTACTAAGTACTTACGATGTATTTTGGCTTTTGAAAAAATAAAATCATAAAATATTTTTAAAGACCCACGTTGACAAAATCGCGGGGTACAGCTAATATACCATAAACTTTACCTCTTTCGTGTTGACACTGCCTTCGACCCATTTTCCATAAGTCTTCCCTAGTAACGTGCCCAGTACGGTAAAGATCAAACAATTTGTTGCCAGGAACATTGTAATGATTTTTATAATCGGGTCACCTAAAAACAAAATATGTTTTAAACACGAGGCTACACTAAGAAAAATTTGTAGATATCTACGAATTGTAAAATAAATCTCTACATCTATACAAATATGTATATAAAATTGCAGTGTCTGATTGTTATATAAAAATGATAATTTAATCTTCCTGTTTATTCCGACTTATCTCCGAAACAATAGGACCGTTTTGATGTGATCTACACTGATAGATGATAGCTGAAGTAACATAGGCTACATTTATTACAGAAAAAGAATGAGGTTTTCACACAAAAAAAAACTATGAAGTCATCAATCCATCTCTCTAAAAACCTAATTCCTGTGGAGTCTGTAAGCGGCATGAATTCTTGTTATTAGGAAATTCAGCTGCTTGTTTGCTTTCCAATGCTCCAAAACCAAAGTATATGGACCATAATATAATATGAAACCTCTCAATAATGATATTCATAAGAGACAATGGATGTTCCAATTATATATACCTATTTAATCGGGATCTCGGAAACGGCTTGAACGATTTTCATGAAATTTAGGATACAACGGCTTTAGAGGAAGAAAACCAATCTAGCTAGGTTTCATTATAAAAAAATGTCGTTATGTGCGTGTTTTCATACAATGAGAATTTGCTACAATCATCTTTAGAATACCAAAGTAAATTTTGTTGACATCTACAAAGTTTTAATAGCTCATTTGACAAGACAGGCGGCTATAAAGCCGGAAGACCCAGGTTCGAATCCCCAAAGGTTTTTTCTTTTTTTACCGCGCATAGTTCGGTCACCCAGGTACTGAACTTTTAATTACATATGTACCGACACGTTTTAAGGAATTAAGAGTTGTATCTAATGGACTTAATTAATAAAAAGTAAATTGGTATAGTTTTCAAAAAGCCTTGTAGAAGTCATAGTTGTACTAGTTACACCCCGTTTCCACAATGATAGGTATGACATTATTTTTAATAATAATTAAGTAGATATGTTTAGAATCCAATAATTTTTTATTTTGTAACACATTATTATTAAAGCATAGTTAATATTTTTTTACGATTTTTAATATAAAGAACATTTTATTTGCGAATTCTTGCTTTATATTCAAGTGTTTATGATAACAAAATATATTACCTTAAAACAAAATGTCCAAAAATAAATTATTAAACAAATATACAACCTTATTAAAGGACGCGTTCTTGTTGTGGTTGAGTCGCCTTGGCAACAGAAGAACTTTCATTTTACACCGAAAAATGGCAACCCTAAATATTTACTAATTTAATGCGTTAAATAAAAAACTCTATTTTTTAAATAAACTTTAGTTACTGTCTCAATTTTCGTTCGTTCACATAAATGGCATGTCGCATTGCCTGTCATTATGAATAAATATCAATCTCATTGCACATTACAGCCGGCAGTGGGTTACTCATACATTCGTGCAAGTGCTCCGCGGTGTTAGTAAAAATTTCACTTGCATCATGGTTAAAAGCACACCATTTTGGTCCGGGCTCCTTTGCAGAATAAACCTTTCTGCCAGGCAACTCGTAAAAGGCGAGCATAGGCTTATCTGTCACCAACACCGTGACCTTTATAGGTGGTAGAGTTTGGCCGCAGCTCGCCCGGTTT
>DVZN01000479.1:0-12994 GCA_018237365.1 Caria ino melicerta
TCCCGCCAAATCTCATTTGATGAGCTTGGGTAAAGTTGCCACCACTTTACCTAAGGCCGTTATATGATTGACTATGTCGATTTATGGTTATCAAGAAATCATTCAAGCCCAAATCAGGCGATAGCTTAAAATAAATAAATTTAGTAAATTAATATTAAATTAGAAAAGAAAAATAAAACAGTACAGTAAAAAATTGTTCGACATTAATCATTATACTGTGGTCTGTGGTGTTGCCAAAACTTTGCAAAAATGTTGCCAAAAATTACTCTTGAAATATTGCTTTATTTTTTCCGCTGTTGCGTAACTTTTGCATTACAATAGTAAAAAAAAAATACTTTTGTGCTACTTTCGCAAAAGAATACTTAGTTTTGGAGAGTAATAAAATTGTAGGTCGTTCTCATGCGACATCAATTGACCATGTCGCTAGATTAATGCTCTTCTATCGGCCTTGGCCATATCATAGATAAATACTTACGCACAGTTCAGGTTTAGATAGTTATCATATGAACTTGGTCATAATAATTAATAGAGATCGATCAAACATGGAAAGAGGCTTAGAAGAGCTGATCCTGTTGAAAGCACCAGGAATAACGTGAGGTAGATAATGATTATTAAGAAAGCAGATGCTATTGAGCGAGCGGAAGCTTGCACTTTAAGGATTAACGGAGCCCAAAATATTATTACTAATAATATAACGTAACACTATTTAAATAACTATGAGGGTAGTACAAGACGTAAAGTATTAAATTTGAAATATTTAAAATAGTATTATATATATATATATATATATATAATAGGTACTCTATTGATTCTCCTCAAGTCATCAAATCATTCGAAAAATGTAAGCAATTATTTATATTATTCGTAAGGTACGAGTATATTTTTAATCAATATTATTTTTCATGAAAATGCGCTAGTTTGTAAATTAAATGTAAATCAGTAATAAGCATGCTAATTTTGGGTTGAGTTGTGTTAACTTTTGAGTTTTGACTAGCGGAGGGAGTGCGCCGCGGACACTGGCAGCACTGCATTTGAATTTTGATTTGACAGTTGTCACTTGTCAGTTCTGTGTTTTGTAATTTGTTTTGAAATTTTGTCAAAGTTTATTGAGTTTTCAAATTGTAGAAAAATAACAATTTTAGATCACTAAAACTAGTGATTTGTGAAAATAAATCAAGTAGATGAAAACTTTATGTTATTGATGATTCACTATTACATTATTAAAATTTAATTCAACTTAAACGAATGGTGAACAAAACATAACCTCAACCCATTAAAATTAAAAATTATGAAAAATGTCCTTTCTGCGTATTAACTTTGTGCGCTCTCGACGAATGTTTGATGTTATATCTTTCCGCTGGTATTCCTCAAATAAATCTGTCAATTTATCAGACCCGGCTGTGCAAACTTATTTAAAATATTTAATGCTGGAACATGAAACACTACTCATTAAAAACAAGCGAAATAATGATGATAATAGGCGCCTCTATGAGATAAAACCCATAGTAAGTGTTCTAGAACAACGAATAGCTCTGTTCGACAGTATAGAATCTCTAAAAGACCTTCAGAAACGGGACAATAAAGATGAAGAAATTAAATCAATGATAAAAGAAGAGGCAGAGATATATCTTAAACGCATTAAAGAGATTGACAACGACTTACAAAGCATATTATTAGAGCCTGTATATAGTAAGGGTGGTGTCCTAATAGAGGTTACGGCTGGCGCTGGTGGTCAAGAAGCTATGCTATTTGCTAGAGAACTTGCAGAGTTATACCAATCCTACGCAACATATAAGCAATGGGAGGTAGATATAGCTTCAATAGAACAGTCAGACATAGGCGGTTACAGAAAAATATCCATGTTAATCCAAGGAGACGGAGTTCCAGAGTTGATGAAAATGGAAGCGGGTGTGCATAGAGTTCAGAGGATTCCTGTGACAGAGAAAGGTGGGCGTATACACACTAGTACTGTGTCTGTTGCTGTGCTACCCCAGCCCACTGAAATAGAGATGGATATTCCAGATAGAGATTTGTCGATAGAAACAAAACGAGCCAGTGGAGCTGGTGGACAGCATGTGAACACTACTGATAGTGCTGTACGTATCACTCACACACCGACAGGCACTGTTGTTGAATGTCAAGAAGGCAGGTCGCAAATTAAAAACAAACAAATTGCTTTGCAAAAATTAAGGACTCTTTTGTTACAAAAGCAAATAGATGAACAATCATCAAAGATATATAGTGAAAGGAAGTCTCAGGTAATTTATATTTTGTATACTTTCCATCCTTGGCACTTGGTAAAACTTCATGTTATATGGTTATATTATAAAAAACATTCGCATTGTTTCGGAAATTCAACTTTTTAATGTATATTAGCCAACCGGTTTTGCTTTTACAGCATCTTCAAGGCTATATTATATAAACTAGCTAAATAATTTAAATTATTTTAAATAAAAAGAATTAAATTAAAAAATGGTTAATATACATTAAAAAATTAAATTTGTGAAACAGTGCAAGTGTTTTTATAATATAACCATCAGGTAATTTTATAAATTTGTGTTATTGACTGTTTTTTTTATTGCACTAATGTGTTATTTTCTTAGCTTTACACACTTGCACTAGAAGCTTAACTCCTCTGGCTACAAGACAATGATTAATTACAATATCTATGATGTAATAAACATGCTTATCCTTAACATAAATTATAGATAGACAGAGATTGAGGGTAGTTCTGCTGTGCGTTTTCTTAACAAATTTTTAGTTATTCCTATCTCCCGTCAACTATTTAACAACAAAAAGAGACGGGACATACTTAGTGCTGATTAATTAGTACATACAAACTTGCAAAGATTTTAAATGTTTATTCTGAGGTATAGACTAAATGTTAATAATTTTTTTAGATCATACTGAATTGACGGCACTAAACACTCTCTTGTCTCTTGGATCTCTTGTCTCTTTCTTTTTCTGTAACTTGAAGGTAGATAGCAATAACTAAAAAAAAATTGTATTAGATGTACGACCGAATCAACATTGACCAATTTCAGATGTACATTCTTATTAAAAAACACACCGTTGCTTTACAGATCGGGTCAAGTAATAGAAATGAGAAAATACGAACATATAATTACCCCCAAGATAGAGTTACAGAACATAGAGAAGGAGGGTGCTCAATATCGAGTCTCAAGGTCTTTATGGAGGGTGGGGAACATTTAGAGCAGTTACAAGAGGCACTTCTTAAACATCAGCGATATGAAACCTTAATGTCAGATATTAATGATTTCATCAGTAAATACAAAGCAGAGAATGCAGGAAAGTAAATAAAATGAGACTACAGTATAATTTGTCATCTCAATCTGTATTTTTTTTTTTGAAATGACTTATAGCTGATTTCCGGTTCGGTCTTCACAGCTCAATTGGCGTTTAGGTAGAATGTGAGCATTCTACCGAGTGTATGTAAATTATTTTTATTTATTTATGTAATTAACTTTATTGTACACCAAACAAATGAGTATACAAATGTAGACATAAATTCAATAATTCTGAATATAAAGTGGTATGACCGTCTTACTGGGGGACATGTAGAGTAGTTAGTTGTTTTAACAACTCCGGTAAATAGCGAGGCTCACATTGGATTCTCGACAGGGCGGACATATGATGAACATAAACATTCACATTTCTGAATGTTTAAAATTTATTCTGGTATTTATGATAACTAGTTATATTTGACTAACACCCATAACACGAGCCAATAATTTGCTTACTTTGGGTTAGATCAATATGTGTGATTTGTCCAGGGATATTTATTAATTATTTATTTTATGAAAATTCTAAATCAAAATCCATTGAATGGAAATAGGTTGATTAAACTGCAAATATTTGGGATAGTTATAATATAATTATTAAAAATAAAAAAAAATAACATAGTATATGAGCGAGTGCACTATCCGATGGAAAGCAGTCACCACTGCTCATGTTCATTTGCAACACAATTACTCACTAATGCAATGATAGCTAATAAATGAAGAGACTTACTCCTCCTCTTAAAATTCCCAGATCAAAGCTTCTTGGTAGTTCTTTTTATTCTCCAACAAAAATAAAATATTTAAAAAATTGTCCACAAAAAATGTACAAAGGTGGACTTAATGCTACATGGCATATTATATGTGTATTACCATATAATAATTAATCACGCAACAAAATATGTTGTTAATTATTACGAAGTAATATTTATCCATTTTTTCTTTTTGTTTTAAATTATGTGGTACCTACACACTTAAATCTCTGTTAGCTTGAAGGTTGACTGTAAGAGAATGCACATTTATCATTAAGTCCGCCTTTTAAATTCACAATGATTATTTTTGAACAATAAAGTTTAAATTAATAAATAAATTATCTACTAGTCAACCTAATTAATTTTGAATTATTATGAGGTGCATGGAACGATTGATTGCCTGGATAAATTGTAATTTAAAATTAATGTGATGTGTTAAAATTTATAAACAGGTTAAAGAAAAAATACAACTATGATTTATTTTACTTGTTGAGGAGCATATTTCTACTAAGGTCTCATTGAGAAATGTGACATTGGTGGAATTATTGTGCTAGTCAAAACTAGTAGAATTCAGACAATAACTTTTGAGATTGAATTATTTTGATTTTCTTACATTGCATTTATATACCTATATACCTATAATTTCATAGGTTCGAAACACTCAACTATCATGGTATAAACTTTATAGTTTTAGGTCTTTTTTTAAGGTATAAAATTACTAGTGTTGTGCTCTTGCATGGAATAGAAGAAAAAATAGCAGCCAATATGTTAAAAGGTTAACACTGTATTGTCACTGAAAAATATTCTGGTGAATTGCTATCTTATGTTTGGACTATTTGAAGACTTCTATACTGTGGTCAACCAAAGAATGTGTTCCTATCAATGTATAATAAATATCAAAATATTTCTCTTTTGTATTTATCACAAATACACACTTATTATTTTGATTATTAAAAACTTTTAATAATCACATTATAAGCCAACTGGTTTCTATTTTCACAGGAGTAGTATAGATTTCATAGTAAATATGTAGATAGCCCGGAAGATGGTGTAATAAGCGAAACTGGTAGTCTTATAAAGCATTTATTAAAGTTATTTGTGAAAAAGTGCAAGTATGTGTTTCTAATAAATATCTTATGGAATTCCCCCAAGTGCCGACGAAAGAAAATGTAGATTTTTATTCCGACTTTCATAATACAATACTTGACACCTGTCAGGATCTGACTGAGTGACCTGTTTGTGGTTGACTGCAGATTAGTCCTCCATGTGGGGTTCGGGAAAGTACAATTTCACCACCCCTTATCTGCCTGTGGGTATCGTAACAGGCGATTAAGGGTCTGCCCGGAGGGTGGGCAGCCTCCAGCGTGGTGACTATATGCAAATACCCCCTTAGGGAGGCTTACGTCCAGCAGTGGACTGCAATATATTGTAGATTAGTTGTAGTATTATTTAGCAATAATTTAGTAACATTTCTTGTCAGTAAAGTAGTAAGTAAACTAAACATTATCTGGTCAACTTAAAATTGTTATTGTAAAAGATATTTATTTAAATAAAAAACTTAATGTTGATATATTTTTTTATTTGTACTTAACAAATTAGAATTTAAAATATTACATTTACTAAAATTTGTTTCTTATATAACATTGACTTTGAAAAGTAACATAAAGATATATTTGATACATTTATCTTTAAAATAATATAACACGGATAAAGTTATGTTTCATGTCAGAAGAAATAAAATTATTGCCAGGACGGACATTGCCTAAAATAATATTAAATATCTTTAAAATTCTGTGGTGTAAATAAAGAAATAACAAAAAAAATATAACAAATATAAATGTCTTTCTACTATGATATATTATACAGCTATAGATGCGTTATACGCCTTTTTTGACTAGAAAAAAAGAAGGTAATTGCTTGTAATTTGCTAGTTTTATGTATTTATATTTCAGCAGTTTGTATTAAAAATGCCTTCCTATATTTACAAAGCTTGAAATAATTATACAACAAAAAAAAACTTTTATTTTCATGCGAAAGTATTATACATTTACAAATTTTACTTATTTCATGCTATAATCATAAATATGTACCAGGAAATAAAATAAGTTATTTTAAATGTCTATTTTTAGGCAGATAACGGATCTATTGCTTTTTGATATCATAGTATTTCTAAGTATTTCTATGTTAATATAATGTATTATCTTGATATGACCATATATTTTTTTCTTTGTGGCACTTCAGGAGTAGAATTATGATAATGCCATATAACTCATTAAAACCTAGTTAAATAGGAATAAAATTTATTATTCATGATATGTTACCTGACATGTATCTTTTTATTAGGTTAAAATTGAGAACAAATTCTAAAAATCATTATATTTTATATACATATAAGTAACAATACATCTAGCCATTTTCTTTCCACTTTGTAAAAAATGTTCTTCCCTCGCAATATAATTTAAATATATATTATTTATTTTAAACAAATTTCATGTATAAATTTTTAAAAGCAATGATTTTTTCTCTTTTTAGACACTTCTGTCTTGTGGCAGTAAAGGTGTTAAGTTGCTTCATAGTATTTTTTCCAACCAATCAAAACACGTAAGCGTAGTGTTTCACGATACAGTGATTATAAATTTAAAAAATGCGCGACAGAGTATATTCAATCCTCAATATTATATCTGCTCTATTCAAATGCAATAAAACTTTCAAATGGGTAATCTATTACCTAGCTCTATCAAACTGGATAAAATTATAATAAGCTACTTTGATTTATAAATAGATCAGAGCCTGTAGTCATTAATCAATAAAATGCAAATGGTGTTGTTACGCGCCTTATCGCAGTCTTTACATGATATGAATCTAATGCACGATCAAAAAGATTAAGTTGACTCATTTTTTTAGGCAAACCTACCTATGTTTTTTTTCTAAGCCACTAATAATTATTTTTGGTTCCTGCAAATTAATTTATGATGCTCAATATTGACGATTTAAAAGTTGCCATTTATAAAAATAAACTAGATTCTAATTTTGAAAATATTGAAAAAATGAAAATAAAATTGTGAAAACCAGGATATAATTGCGTTGCGGCAAGCTTCCTCGTCCACACATGTCGATGTTGCTCTCCTGAAATTGTAATTATACATATTAGAAACTTTTTATTACGTTAACACACCCCTGTTAGTCCATGTTCCTTATGTCAAATATATAATAATATCCCTGCCAGCTCGTAGGAGATGAGCATCGAGTAAAGCAGAATATATTATAAAACAGCTATAGATACGTTACCTGCAATCAATCGTCATCACTTTGCAGGCAAGTGACTAATTTTGTTTTCTGGTACACATTTATGATGAAAAAAGTTAAATTTGTGAATTTATAATATTTTCGCATAAAAATAAATGTTTTTACGGTGGTTGTATAATTAATTAAAGCTTTGTAATCACAAAAAGGCATTTTTAATACAAATTGTTAAATTATTTTGACACATAAAATTGGGAAATTACAAACAATTGCATTCTTTTTTTAGTCAAAATTAAGCGCGTATAACGTATCTATGGCTTTATAATATATCATAGAGTAAATGTCCACTGCTTTCAGTACTTAATCTGTCCTTGATTTTGTCTGCTGTCGATATAACGCTATCTCCATATCGAAAAGTAGAGATGGCGCTATCAACAGTAGGCAAAATAAAGAATGTATTGAGTACTGAAACCGGTCGTAAGGCACCAGGAGATTGTAACAAGGTCTTACACTGAATTATATATTTGCTTGACTAAATATAAGAGTTTTTCCTACATTTAACAAATATTGAGGCTTACAAAACTTACTTCCGTATGATTCCTGATGCAAGAAGTCGGCTGTTTTCTGTACAGAGGATGCATGTGTTTTAAACAAGGCAACGTCTCATTATATTGAACTTCTACTGCATCTATTGATGGAATAGCTACGTCCACTTTAGCGCACATCGCGTCCACAACAACTAACAGCATATTCGTATAGTTGACCAATTGCGCGTAAAAAGGCCGCTCGCATTCCCGTACTGGCTTGTTTAGCTTTTCTTCCAAATTTTTATAATCCAGTTGGTACAAATACATCTCTCGATCACAAGGCGTTGGTCTGGTTCTATTTATGAGTACTAATTTCTCGAAGTCTCTTTCCAAGATCCTCGTTGGTGGCTTCGACATCGACGGGTCATCAGTTTCCTCATCATTTTCATAATTTTGATATGCCACTGTATATAAAATTAATCACTTTAGTAATTTTTCATTTTGGTAATTTTCTACATGCAATTGAATGTTTTTTAATAATGAGATTTTTCAAATGTTTAATAAAAAACCGAATAGATCTATTGTAATGAATATAAAAGGGTTGACGAACCATTTGCATTATACAATAAATATCAAAAAGCTGGACATTTTTACAGGCTGTCGACACAATAAAGGCAGATTAATACAGCGTTTACTTGGAATTGACTCGGCAATATGGAGCAGGAGACGCGATATTTTAGCGGTGGCCATGCTGTTGTAGCTAACTTAAAAAAAACCGTGGAACCTCTTTTAAGAAATAAAAAAAAACAATGGATAATAAACGTAAATTATATTACGAAAGTATTCAAACGCAAAATATTATGACAGTCTTTCCCTTATAACAAAGTGACTAAATATTGAAGATCGTGCATTTTATACTTTCGCCAGCACTTGCTAGAACTGCATTATGAAATAAAACTTGCACTGTTTCACAATTTAAAATAAAACTCAACAATATTTCTCGAAAATTGTAGGTAGGTACTATCAGTAAAATTGAATCGTGACTCAATTTAATTATCAATTACAATAATAGATACATTATTATCAATTACAATAATAGATAACTTATTATCAATTACAATAATAGATAAGTACATTATTATCAATTACAATAATAAATACATTATTATCAATTTCCATCCTTAACATTTTTACATTTTTTGAAGAATCATTGTACATTTTCTGACGAATCATTAAAATTCAAGGGCCACAACTCAATTTTGTCAATAGTAGATATGTTTTACTATTATGCAATTGTCATAAGTCGTAACCTGTTACATTTGATTTTTTATTTCTATAATTTTATTCGTGCATATCCTTGATTACAATATCAATGATTTTAAAAATAACATGTTCATTCTCGAGATTCGACAAATGGATCTGTAGTTACAAAATTATGAAAGAAGTGATGAGGGAATTCATTTAAAATCTTATCTACATGCATGCACATTCCGAATTTGTCTACGAATTAAAAAGAATTGAAAAGAGGGTACAGAATTGTAAGAAAATTTCATCAGTGCCAATAACACTGTCTACGGTGCTGGATCTATAGACTCACCGGTAGGTGTAACATACTCTGAAACCAAGATGGAGTCGTTACTAGTTACTATTGATATTCACTACAACCAATTATTGACTCCATGTACAATTTCGAAGTTACATATTTAAGTTTAAATCTCACATGCATCGATCGGTTAAAATTTTACTCGTGAATAATCTCCATCTTAAAATATTTGGCGTTATACAACCGTTTGTAGGGTAGTTTAAAATTATAATTAAACATTAAAATATGAGCATAGATAAAATAAAACCGTTAGTATCTTTGTAAATGTAATTGCTTCAATATCATTAGATAACTTTAGATATGACGAGTGTTAAAAGCATCTAAATAATGTATAAATATTATAATTACACCTACTATAAGATATTTGGAGTTTTAGTTTATTTTATTCTTTTTTTTTTCGAAATGACAATAGTTGCCAGCCAGAGTGGCTTCGCAACGTCACCGGCCTTTTTGGGCGAGCAGAAAATAATACTTTATTTTATTCACGTGTGTTAGTTGGTTTAACAATAAAACAAATGTCGAAAAGCAGAATTTTTCTGTTAAGAAGTTAATATATTCAATCCAATTGTATTCTGGCTTCTACTGATTAGCGCAATAATTCCGCCAATGTCACGTCGACAAAAATATAAACTTATGTAAAGCTTTTTTAATCGAATACTTGTGAATTTCTACCCTCTTTACAGTATGTAGGTAAACGCAAATAAGTATTTGTTATTTTTTCAGTTTTTTTTATATAAACAAGATGGTTATTGTATTTCTCAAAATCAGCAAAAAAATATGGTCACACTAAAGTTGTTATATTTTTTTATCTGTAGGCGATATATTTTTTTAAATATTTATATATTGAAGGAGAATAAATAAAATATTTAAATGTCAATTAAAGGATGATGTTAATAACATTCCATTACTGACATACCTATCATAATAGTAAGAAAATTTATATTTGACAAGATCTTTCAAAAATCAGCATATCTATGACATTACATCTCGTTTCTAATTTTCTATATAGCATAGTAAATTTGCATTATAAGTCCTTTCATTGTGATTTTTTTCTTTTTTGCATTAGCATTTATTATTTGACAGTTTTTTTGTTTTTTTTTTCGGTAAAACAGTGCTCGTTGTCATGCAAAATTGTACAGACCATGCTGACAACTCGCAAGAGCAACATCGATTTCGCAAATCCTTCCAAAATAACAATTGTTAACTACACTCTAACCGCATTGACATTGCTATTGCTTTTGAAGTCACAACACAAGACGTGAATATGTATTTGAAATATAATCTTACCGTAGTCGAAGGAATAACTTGAACCTTGAGCATCGCCGAGGGATATTGAGTTGTACAGCCAAACAGTCGTGGTAAAGAACCAAGTAAGGATCAAGCGAAGGTTATCTAGAGGCTGAAAAAATATTGAAATTTTTTTGTCCCAAGAACATAATTTAAGAACAAAATTTACATTTCTTCACCGAGACTATCTATATATAATTTTGAATGTAACTCAATAAATGTGTAGGAATATAATTAGTTTTGATTGTCCATGGCCGATTGTAATGCTAGGCGATAGAATAACAAAAAAAAAATGGGGCAATAGAAAAAAACTTTAAAAACTTAAATGTTTTTAAAGTTATTTTTTTATAATAAGTGACCTTATGTTATCTATCATGGCTAACCCAAATAGAATTGTAGTAATGAGATAATGTATTAAAAAGTAGAAATTAAGCCTTGCTATTTTCGGGATAGTTTAATCGTACCGTTAATATCATCGAAGCAGGATTTGTGGTTTTCTTCTCCCTGAAGCATACAGCTTGATAATCGACTATGTGCACTGTCTTATAAACTTCTTCTTCAACCAATTTCATCATAATGTCAGGTCGTATCTGCAAATGATTAAGTTTCCTCAGTATGAGTGATAGTCCTATTCTTAGATAGTGTACATACTCCTAGATAATGCTAAAATGGCCATTAAAAATAGGCGCCAATGTTTGGCGCCTAATCTCTTTTGATTTCTCAGTGGCTCACAAATAATGCAAGAAGAATACATGTAGAGATTGCAGATAACACAACAAAAAAATATCATTCTGACATTGTACATGCGCATTAAAAAGTTACGCGTTTGTGTTGAAAAGTTGGCCTATTCATGACAGAAGTGATTACAGTGTGAGATTCTGTCTCGGGTGCTATTTTTGAACATTCACCGATGATTTCGAAGTTACTGATGGATAAAATACTCGTCAATCACGGACACTAAAAACACGTAGTTTTGAAATTCACGCCATGTCTACCAACAACGTAAAAATGTGATAATTTTGTATTTAGTGTTAGTAATTGACGAGAATTTTAATCATCGGCAATTTCGAAATTATTGGTGAATGTTAAAAAATAGTTCCCCTGGAGAGTAAATATGTAATCAAAGGTCTTATCATATTTTACAATTTCAAGTTGGACCAGTTTTAAAACTAAAAACTAAAATTTTTATGGTATCCTAAATTAAAACAATACATACCTACCTAAGTATGTATTGTGATAGTTGTTACTGTGCATAAGTAAGTAAGTACCTTCACGCCTATTATCCCCGAAGTGGTAGGCAGAGGTGTGCTAGTATCTTCACAACTCGTAAGTTCAGTAGATATACTAGAACACTCACGATCAGCCAAGGTACTAGGGCCCTTGATGTGATAGGTGGGAAGCCTATCGCCACTTCGGGCACATTCCAACCCCAGGCAATGTCATGCGTACTCAGAATAATTTGAAAAACATTTTAAGAAAAGTTGCCCGACCTGGGAATTGAACCCGGAACCTAAGCGGCTAGCGGTCTTAACAAGACAGCCGTACCGTTACACCACATAGGCAATTAGTATCATTTCACTATATATACACTGTACCTTGCCAAAAAACTGTCCCGTCTGAGTAGAATCTTTACTAACAACTATCCAGCCGTTGTTATCAACCAAATAACAATCCCAGTTGTCGGAAGCGCATGTTGTACACTCCTTGTTGTGTTCGCACTGTAAATAAATAACTAATTTTCAGTTACAAAGTCTTACAATGTTGCAGTACCTAAACAGTTATAATTTTTGTAAAAAAATGTTTTTGTTTATATTGGTGTAGAAGTGATTACGAAGTGTGTCTAAAAGTGAAAATGTGGAGATACTTTTTACTTATATTATTTTTACTAATAACCGCAATTTAATGCATTTTTAAATCTGTATCAAAAACATTAATTTGTCTATATAACAGAATATTTTATTTTTTAGACGATATACTGTGCAGTGTTAGTCTTTTGCACACTTCCAAATTAGTTTAGATCGATAAATAAATGATTTTTGATTTAAATATTAAAAACACATATTTCATTATTTTGATTTTAAAAACACATAACTTATACACAAATAAAATATCAACATGGGTCATACACCTATCTTCTCGAAGCTCATGCATTCTGATTGCCGTGGGACATGGCGTGTCTAGTCGTCAAGAGCATCACGCTCTACATCAGTGGTTCCCAAACTTATTTTGTCTACTGCCCACTTTGAGAATAAATATTTTGTTCTTTCTCTTGCAGTCGTTGTT
>DVZN01000480.1:0-12985 GCA_018237365.1 Caria ino melicerta
TGCCACCCGTCACATCATGGGACCTAATATCGTCGGCTAATCGTGGGTTTATACTAATATGTAGTATAAACCTCTGCCTACCCTTTCGAGGACATATGGGCGTGACGATAATAAAAAATGTAAGTAGGCATGTTAATTCAAATGTAAATCGCTTATAAGACGCTTACATTAGAACACATCTCACATCTGACCATACTTAGATACTGTTTCTACATAATTAACACTTGGCTCGCTAACAACACTAATATGTTAAGGACTACCAGTAGAGAATTAGAACAAAACTTTAAACATGGACCTCTATCTTCCTTTTGTGAACAACGATTCTAATGAACCTGTTATTAATACAGTTAGTTTTACTGCAACCTTAGACTTTCAATAAAAAAAAATCTTTCTTTTTAATACAGATAGGCAGGTGTATTTTAAAAAAATATATCGTCACGCCCATAATGATATATCCTCGAAAGGGTAGGCAGTGGTACATACTATATAGTAGTATGCACCCATGATTAGCCAAAGATATTAGGTCCCATGATGCGACGGATGGCAGTGCGTCCGGTGTATTTAGCATGTTTATTGTAAGGATTCATTCCAAATAGTAAATTACTTAAATCACTATATAGTATAAAATAAAAACGCTTCGCGTCTGTCTCTATGTATGCTTAGATCTTTAAAACTACGCATCGGATTTTGATGTGTTTTTTTAATAGAGTAATTCAAGAGGAAGGTTTATATGTATAGCACATGGATAATAAAATAGAGAAACAATGATAAATTTAAGAGGTTTCTAATAAGATGTCCATGTTTTGCACCCGTGCGAAGTCGGGCGGGTCTTTAGTTAAATATAAATGAAACAAAATAATTGACATATACAAAACTAAACATATTTACGTTATGAATTCAAAATATAAAAGCTTTAAATAATGAATAAAAAAACGGTCAAGAAACACCAATTTTCTCTGTCTAATAAATGTAAATAGACAAGACAGGTGTTTTTACACACCCAAAGGGAGCAAAAATATGAATATTCAATTATTTATACATAATATAAAATTTACTAGGAAATAAATATAAAACATCCATGTAAAGCTCACATAATAAGAAAAATTGGAATTTTAAGTAAAATAAAAACACTTAGAGGTAATTAAAAATAATGTTTACATTACAAACATTACGTAATAATCCTAAACCAAGAAATACTATTTCTTCAGAAATAAGCAAGAAAACTTACCGGAAAAGCTAATTTTTGTTTCGGCTGGCATCTTTATATTTACTTTCCCTTTGATCTTTTAAATTAATGTAACTCTTGATTGTAGCTATCGATCCCAATTTAAATAATAAATTCCCTTGAATGGGTTCGTATGAGGCACGGTTCACGGCAGTCACGTGTATCTCGCTGTCTGGTCGAATGTGTACTGGCGGGCCGGTGGCTAAGATCGGTTCACGCCCGCGCGATCCTCGACCAATTTTGATACCAGGCATCTAAATTTTGCATTCGCCCTTCATCCCCATGAATCGCAGGGTTTAATTATTCTTTTTTATGATAAAAACGGCGAGTACTCGGCTCTTATGGTAACATATAACCGTGGTCTATAGAAACATAGTTGTACTACTGTTCTACTTGTACTCGGCGAATTACACGACCTAATTCAACCAGCCATATTCCACCATCGGGAAACAAGACGCGGGCGGTCATTCCACCGTTTTGTAGTTGATATTCCACCCATCCGCCCAAAACAATGAGGTTCGTCTTTTCTAATGCGAACGGCCAAAGAGTGGAATTCATTGCCTGCTTGTGTATTCCCAAAACAATATAATTTAGCTATCTTTAAGGCCAGAGTGAATAGGCTGTATCTATGATCCATCTTCGACTGCTTCGTCACTTAGAATCAGGTGAGAGAGTGGTCAACCTATTAATGGTTAAAAAAAATCTACTGTTACTAGATGGTAGAGATTTGCAGCGGCTCGCCTGGGTAAAATGGTACCACCACCTTACTTTTTACTGCCGCCATAACGTCAGTGTTTGCCGTTGACGTGTTCCAGTTTGGAGGGTAAGTTAGCCGGTAAACTTATTTTTGTACGATGCCAAAATCCCGGCCTCGGGTTTGCAACGCACCATTATCACCTTTGGTGTCTATAGGCAGCGTGAATTTCTTACCATCAGGAAATCAGTCTGCTTATTTGCGTTCCAATACTAGAATACAAAAAAAATCGCCGCAGTCATGTACAAGATGCCTATAGGCCTACCAGTTATGCGAGCCTTCAGAATCCAGACTCACAATTTTTATCATACATTTTGTGGAATTCCGACGTATAGCATCACTTGTACATGATATAGAACAAAGTTCCCACTACACTTGTTTTTCTGAACACTATTAACTCAGAAAGAAACCTTTGAAGGAATTTTCATTGGGTTTTCACCAATGGACGGTAGAACTTATTATAAGGCTATTACTAAATCAACTAGGTACGTTCAAAGTTTTTGTAGTTTTTATTGTAAATTGGTTAAGCTATGATGATAATTGTGGAAGATAATTTTTTTTAAAGTTTAAATAAGAGTTAAAATGTTTAAAGGTCAAGTTTCAAGGCCTAAAATGCTACAATCTGGCGAGAATGTAGAGTAACAAATTCGTGCATGACGAAAGCGTTTTTGCGCAGATGAAGCCGCATGCAATTTCTGTCTTGTATTGTTTGATGTTTGTAATACATTGTGGAATAGTGTAAGACTTTTGGGTAGGTACTCTAAAATGTGTATGCTAGATTATGATAGCTTAAGGAAGCTAAGTTTTTTTAAATAATATTCAAAAGAAAACAAGGATTTCCTTACGGTAAGAAACTCACGCCGCCCATAGAAACCAAAGGTGGTAATGGTAAGTTTATCGGCTACCTTATTCGCCAAAGCGGAACACGTCGGTAAACACTGAGGTTAGGACAACAGAAACAGGTAAGGATGTGGTACCATTCCAGCCGGGCGAGCCGCTGCGAAGCTCTATCACCTAGTAAGTTTACGGTGTTAGTGAAAGTAAGCCTATGGTCGCCTTTTAGGAGCTGCCTCGAAGGAAGGCAAATGGTCTATTCTGCTAAGAAGCCTGGACCAATACGGGGAAACGGGCATTATAGGGACAGAAAAGTTGAAGCAGTGGATCTTATTGATAAACCTGGCAGGGAGATATCCATATCGAATTTAAATACAGACGGATTCCCTGATGTTTAGAAATACACGTCACTTATAGACACCAAAGGTGGTAATAGTGAGTTGCTTAATCTGAGACCGGGATGTTAAACCTCGTGCAAAAGTAAGGTTACCGGCTATCTTATCCTCCAAACCGGAACACGTCGGAAGCACCGATGTTACGGCGGCAGGAGTAAGCAAGGCGGTGGTACCAAACCGGACGAGCCACTGTGAAATTCTACCTACAAGCTACACGTGTATTTATGAGATCCCTGGTATCGTAGTTTTTCATGGGCGTTAGTTATCACTTACCATCAGGAATATCAGGAATGTCATAGCAAATTGTGAATATATTTTTACAATTTTAAATTGGAATACTTTTTTTAGGATGATGGAATAACCTATGCCAATGTCAGACGTAGTGATTAGTACGAAAAGGACCCCAAAATTGATCAGTTGTAATTTGAGGAGGGCTTATGTTTATCAGTGTCCGCTTAGTTGTTATAAGATAGAAAATCTAATATTCTAAGACTTAATGGCTAAGCACCTAGGTGAACGAGCTTTGCTTTTGCTCTTTTCCTCGAAACCTTCTGCATACAAAATTTCGAGAAAATCGTTAAAGCAGATAACTTATTTTAATATTCATCATTCTTATTGTTAAAAACACTTAATTTTCACGCTATCTGTGCATTTATATTTAAACTACGTCACGTCGCTATGAAGTTTACAGTACATTACTTAAACAGGCAGATTTTGATTAGAAAAAGCGGGTAAAAACGAGTTTTGCCAGACATGAGACTTATAATCCAGATACCTGAAGACCCTCATACTGAAAATATCATCGAAATCGTTCGAGCTGCTATCGAGAACCTCATTACAAACGAATAAATATACAAATATAAAATTATTGATCGTTTAATAGAATAGGATAATAAAAACTTTATTTGAAATCAATACTTGTGCCCTTACACTTACTAAAACAAAGAATTGACATCAAGACGGAATTAATGGACAGTATTAAAAGAATGCAACAGTAAGTAAACAAGCCAGGCAGTCGTTAAGTATGTCGATAACGAGCTGTACTAACAAAGGCGCCCTTTATTCGGATTCCTAGTACATTTGCAAGCCCTACATATCGATACATTGGCGGTGATTCTGCTGCGCGTTTTCTAAACTAATTTTAAGGTATTCCTATCTCCCATCACGTACATAACAATTAAGCTGGCCAAGTGTGAGTCGGAATCACGCACGAAGAATTCCGTACCATTATCTATAATAGAAAATCACGCTTGGTGTACGTATACTATTAGGTTAGGTATTTATTTTTATAGGACTTATATTAATAAGTATTTTCAAATATTTACTTTCAAATATTAAATATTCTTCCTGTTAATAGAAAGAGTAAAAAAATTGCTTAAAAATTACGTTTGTTGTATGCAGACCCCCCTTATTACATATATTTTATAATGTTTCGTATTTGCTGTTATGTCGGCAACGAAAATACATAATTTGTAAACATTTTAACTTTCTAGTTGTCACGGTTCATGAGATACAACCTGGTGACAGACAGACAGACAGACAGCGGAGGCTTAGTAATAGGGTCCCGTTTTTATCTTTTAGTCACTAAAAGAGACGGGTCATATTTAGCGCGGTTGAATCAGTAAGCAAGTACAAACTTGAAAAGATTTTAAACGTTATATTCCGAGGTATAGACTAAACGTTAATACAATTTTTAGAGCATACTAAATTGACACCACTAAACTCGTCTCGTCTCTTTCTTTTTCAGTAAGTTAAAGGTAGATAGCGATATCTTAAAAATAGTTTAGTCAGTGTACAGCAGATTCACCGTCAATAGTTATGATCAATACCTACTACATATAATATGGTAATAGGTATTATTATTCATAAATAACGGTAGGTAACAACTATGGTACCAAGTACCAACAACCTTTTGTAGATACCACAGATAAGGTTATCTTTGGTGGTTTATCAATGGTATTTACATTAATACGCATAGGTAGGTACTCTAGCACCAAAACTGATTCATTATCTTATTTTGATAATTTCAGGTTCACGGTACTGCTCCAGATATCGCCGGCAAGGACATGGCCAACCCAACTGCCTTACTTCTGTCTGCCATCATGATGCTAAGGCATTTACAAATGAACGAGCATGCAGACAGAATTCAAAACGCCTGTTACGAAACCCTTCGTGAAGGCAAATCGTTGACCGGTGACTTGGGTGGCACTGGCAAATGCAGTGAATACACAAATGCCATCATTTCTAAGCTAAAGTAACGTACTCATTATGTTAATGTTAAAAACACGGTTCATACTGAATTGTTTCGACACCTATTATATATATTGTATGTCTTAAGTCCCAAAATAATGTTATTTTGGCCTATCCCTAGTCCAGTGACGTCAGCGAAAGCTTTAACTCCCTATTATAATTTAAACCTAACGGTCAAACAGACCATGTCCATTAATTTAAATTTTTACCCATATTTCACCTTACCATACAATGTATTGATAAGTGGAACTTATAATACATGTGATATTACCAAAGCATTATTTTAATATAAGTATATATTTTGATATGTTTAATAATTTATTGTTGTTACTCCAAAAACTTATATTTATTCTGAAAATCAATCTAAGCATAATATTTATGTTCATTAGTTAGCAACAATGTTGTAGAACTAATTTATAATAAAAAATTAAAATAAAATGTGTATTTTATTTTTCAAGGCTGTTTAACCATTATGCAGTTACATTTGAATCTACAAACAAAACAAACAAAACACTATAAAGGAAACCAATTATGAAGTTTGTTCTGGTACATTTGCAGTATATAACAACTTATATATTACTATCTTATAACCGCGGTTTCGCTCGCTTTAATTTATTTTTTCAATTTCATAAATATTGGTTGGGTAGTTATGGCGTAAAAGCGTAGCAAACAAACTTATATTTATAATATTAATAAGAATGTTTTTTTTCTGGTACACTAATACTAGTCATTGAAAAATTAGATAAGCCTATTTAGGAATAGTTCTTCAGTTCTTTTTATGCCATACAAGTTGTAATTCTTTGACGTCATATCGGATGGTGGTAATGTTAACTTAAAATAAAGTAGCCCATCTGCCCTCCTGCCAGATAACTCATGAAAGGCGAGCACAGGTTATATGGCTCACAACCAATGGTACTTACCATGAATGGTAGAGTGCTGTCACAGAATATATTTACTAACGTACAGAAGTCTCACTCCCTAACAAAACGCAAGTTTAAGTTTCAAGTTGCTGAATATAATAAGCTGATATGAGTGCAATCAAATTTGTTAATTAACACGTCGCCTTTGTGGTCGAGTAGTGTAGGTGTCCGACTTTGATGCGAGAGGCCCCGGATTCGATTCCCGGGTCGGGCAACTTGTTCTAAGTATGAGTTTTTCAGTTTTATTGAAAAATAATATAACATTGCCTGGGATTGGATTTGTGCCTGATTGGCGACGGACTTGCCTGCCGTTACACCATAGCACTTAATATAGTCGGCTGGTCGTGGGTGCATACTAGTATGTGTCTCTGCCTACCCTTTCGAGAATAAAAGGCGTGACGATATTTATTAACACGTCGGCAAAGCGCTCACATTGCGCTGAACGTCTGTCAAAATCATAGCTACGGTGGCGGTAGGCAGGCAGCGAATATACCTATACTGCAGTGCGTTGCATACTCCATGGTGCTGTGCAGCAATCAAGGAGTTTTAATGATGAGTAAGCTTTGTTACATTGTCTAGCAATTTCACCTTATACATGTCGTCATATTGACAGTGTTTCACGTTGTAATGTTTTGGTTAGGAGGGTAGGATTGCCGGTAAGTTTAATGTAGGCGATGTAGACTTGTACATTACGTTACTATGAATATCCTGTTACGATTAGACACATTCTTTGAATATTTCTGAAGCAGGACATTCACAGTCCTACAAATCGTCATATTATGTCATTTAGTTTGATGGCTACTTTAACGGACTTTTTGATGTGGCCTTAGTCATACGGACTGCTTATGACTAAGTTATGACTTCTAGTGACTCAAAGTTGCCCCATACTTCACAAGTTCCTGCGACCGTCCGTGGGACCATCGTCATAACGTTGCCCTGCCAACGATCTGAAGGCCCGTTGATCATAGACTCTATATCCTAATATCTACGATTAGGCCTAACATCCCTTTCGCAGGACAGCGAGGCATTTATAGCATCTATGATATTTTTAGGCCAAGGTTGTCTATTAGCATCATGAGAGCCGTGTGCTTGTTCAATTATGCTATAAAAAGTAAACTAATTTTTAGTTGTGCTTTATCACGATCATCGCCTACAAAATTACTACCATGGTTATATCTTTGTTTATATGGTTTGCATGAAACTTGACATCCCAGTCTTATTAACGCATTAACATGTTTGGTATGCAGCATTCTTCATGTATTCTTATAATCTGAAAATCCGTCTGCTTTACCTTGCAAATAGAAAGACGCCAACAGCAAGCATTTATAATTCCAAGTTCAAGAGAATGATTTTAATTAAAACGAAACTAGTTGGCAAAGAAATATTGTAATATATGATTTTAAACTTATATCCTCGCATAATATTAACGTATTTAGTTATTTATACGTGTCTCGACGAGATTACGATCTATGTAACTGCACAGACTAGATGGGGATATGTGTAACTGGACCAAAATGTCGACAAATAAAATTAAATATAATTATGAGTGTCCCGTATAAATAATGAAATATGTAAATATTATAAAATAATAACAATGATAATAAAGTGAAACAAGTACAAGTGTTGTGATCATTTTTACTACGACGAATCATATCCTTAGAGTAATTTACCCATCAAAAAGTATATGTTAATATACAACCCAATTATTACCCCCACGTTAAGAATGCTAATACGGCAGAAGAAGCGTGAAATTTAAAAACTGCTAATGAAAATGTTGGTATTAGTAAAAGACTATCCTTAAAAAGAAAATTGGTTCAAATAAAATATGTCAACAACAACTACATCAGCATATTACAGTCCACTGCTGGACGTACGCCTCCCCCAGAAGGGGGATGTTACCCATAGTCACCACGCTGGGCAGGCGGGTTGGTGACCGCAGTACACTATGTTTTTTACGGACTGTTTTGTCTCTGGAAGACGCCGCTGTCCACCTTCCGAGCATCCCCTTAATTTTTTTTTATTTTTGATTGTATTGGTGTTTTCTCGTTGGCGCCAAAACTCCCTTGAAAAGTTTAGGCAAGCTTGCCACCACCTTGCCTGGCACCAAGATAGACTAACTGTGATGACTTACAATGAAATGACGACACAAGGACTATGTTAATATGAAGATTTGAAGAATACTAATGAAAAAGATTATTATATGAAGATAATCATGAAACGGCAGACTAGGCTGTATGGACTAAGACTCTATGCTTTTCTTTGAAAGGGATAATTTAAGAGGAAAAAAAACACCTGTTAAGTGTCAACTGTCAAGCTCACGTGTTTGTTTACAATAGTAAATTAAATAACCTATTTGTATTCTAGATAAAATTTCGTAACTAGTTCTCTTCCTAGTCTGTGAATTTCGAATAAATGTGAATAAATAAGATGGTGAAGCGTGTAAGTATTGTTGTTTGTTTTATGTATGCACCTATTATGGTAAAAAGGTAGTAATTTTTAAAAGTAAATTTTACAGTTTTAAGTTACGTACGATTTGATTTAAGTACCTATACATACTAATGTACAAATTAAATTTAAAATAAAATGTGAATTGTGTTATTGCAATAGTAATTAATATTGTTTTGTTAGAAATCTTTCTTATCGGACTCAAGTGATAATCTCCAATAATAATACATTGAATTCCTGTAGAATTACTAACACACACGCACAAATATGTTAAATCTAAAATATATATATATACCACTTGTAATGAGAGTATTTTAGTACGTAAATTCATTGACATACCCATACTTATAAACAATAAAAGAATAAATGAATTCGGACTACATATTAAAGAATTATAGCCAATTTTACATTTTGTGTTTTTTCCCTCTCTCATGAGAACTCCTTAAGTTAACGGTATAAAAAGTATCCTATAACCATTCTCGGATCATAAAGTATGCTCCAGCCAAATTTCGTTACAATCAGTCCAGTAGATTCGGTGTAAACCGCGGCCGGGTTACATACAGACAGACAAAAATTGTGAAAATTTCAAAATATATACTGCTGCCCATATTTAGTCGTTTGAGTTGTTTTTTTGAAAATATTTTCTATGTACAAAATTCACTCTTCTACATTTTTATATATAGATTGTTATATTATTTAACTTCATCTCATTTCTTTAAACCTAATATACCTAATATATTATTATATAATATATTATATACCTAATATATTTATTAGGTTAATATATTTTTTATATTGACACTGAAGTTAGTGTTTAATTTTTGTCAATTTAATTGAATTCATTTATCAGTGGCATTAATCAGTGGCAGAGCAGTGGTCCGAAGTGTTTGTGTGAATAATTTAAATAAAAAACAATTAAACTCTGTGACTCTACACAATAAGTAATTGTTCATAATAAATATTAATTAGTATGCTTTAAAATATATACTTTTTTTATGAAAAAAATATTACAGGAATCAAAATCTTCAATTTCTGAGGAAGATGTAGAAACTCCGTCTGATATTGTGAATGAGAGCCGAAAAAGGCCTAATTGTGATACAAACGATGACACCAAAAAGAAAATTAAAAGAAAAAGTTTATACCGACAACCCACAGCTACAGAGTTAAACCGCCTGCAAGAGACTGAGAATTTGTTCAACTCAAATTTATTTCGTCTTCAAGTGGAGGAGATACTAACAGAAGTCAAAGTGAAAGACAAGCATGTTAAACGGTTTAATGAATGGTTTGGCACATTCAAAGCTTATCTTCTCACAATTCCAGAGGATAATATTGATTACGATTTGTCAGAGAAAGTATTTTCTAAAAAACACAAAGTTAAACTTCCTATTGAAAACACTTTGAAGGATACAAAAGTTATTTTTAAATTTTACAAATTCAGTGATGTAGATCTTGTAGGTTCATATTCATTATCATGCTCAATAAACTCTAAATTAGCAATAGACTTACAAATTGCAGTACCTGCTAACACATTTACTAAAAACGATTCCATAAATTACAAATATCACAAAAAAAGAGCAGCCTATCTGGCTTATATAGCAGCTTATTTAAAAAAACATGAATCAATAGAAGAACTTAAATTTACTTGTGTCCACGGAGATTATACTAAACCTGTCATAGAAATAAAGCCAAGTGGTAAACTTGGTAGTCATTTGACTGTCCGACTCAATCTTGTGTGTGACTCAGAGGCATATAAATTACATAGATTTAGCCCGACTCGTAATAACGTAAGGGAATCATGGCTTTTTGCAACTGATTCTGATATTGTTAGCAGTATTCCTACACCATATTATAACAGCAGTGTGCTCTGTGATCTCACTGCTGTAGAGAATCAAAAATTCTTACGGGATACACTTCAAAATTGTGAAAACCTGAAACAGGCAATAGTTTTGCTTAAAATATGGGTGAGGCAACGTAAATTGCAAGTATCAGGCCACATTATAAGTTTGTTGGTTGCATATTTAGTCCAGACGAAGAGGATTAACAATATAATGAGCAGTTATCAAATTGTCAGGAATGTGTGGATTGCATTAAGTAAGTATTTGATTTTAAAAACCAGAAAAATGTTAAGATATACAATGCGAATGTTGACCTAGGTTGACATTCCATGACCAAATCGCCAGTGTATTATCCGAGGGTGGCGTCAAACGTCTCCGAAACCGGCGTATAAGTATGAAGAGAGTAATGAATGTGGAGTAAGCTAGGCAAGTATGTAAGAGTCGAGATACTTGGGCACTCGACACTTAAGGGACTTGACGTGAAGATATGTGTGTAGGTATGTAAAAATGTTAAGAACGAAAATTTTTACTGTGCCTGTGGGGATTGAACCTACGTCTCTAGCTTTCTGGGCTGACATGCTGACCACTACACACTACAGTACACTACAATTAAAGCAAACATAAGATGTAGTTTATAGGCATAAGTTAATAGGTACCACTGTAAATTATACATTCATTTAATATTTTTTTATAAGACAGAAAACATACATTTGTCTTTCCTGGTGGTAAGAGACAACCTTAGTCTATAGCCTACTATTACCTACCAGTAGACCTTTCTCTCTGAACACTACAGTGAAAAATACTAGCCATGTGGTAGCAGGAATAGGTATGGAGATGGATCACTATTTGGATAAGTTGCTGCACAGTACACAGCTGCCAATAGTCATATTGGCAATGTCCCATATATCTTTAACTCACATCTTACGAGATGCTGAAAGCGGATGATCTCTTCGGAATGCGGAATTTAGAATAATACAGGAAATAAATTTTACTTGCAGTAAAACCATAATGCATTTATGATATTTCCTCTACAGAATCTTCTGAGTGGGATGTAAAAGGAATTTCTCTCAACAAAAGTGAAAATTTACCCAGCATAGAAGAATTTCACCAGCATTTTGGAGTAGTGTTTCTGGATGTGACTGGTTACTATAACATCTGTTGGCAAATGTGCAGAGGGACTTATAATGCTCTCAGGAGGGAGAGTGCTTTGGCAGTTGATATGTTAGATAATCCAAAACTAAACAGTTTCATTCCATTGTTTATGACTCCAGTATCGTTACTATTGCAGTTTGACCACATATTGAAGTAAGTTATTAAGTTTTAATTTCAATTTAAAAAATATATGGGAGCTCTCAGTTGGTTTACTATTAAACCAAATACTTGTATATAGACTTAACATAATTCAGATTATGTTAAGTGTAGATAAATCTAGATTTAAATGTTTGGTTTTAGACTTAACCTGAATTAACAATGTTAAGTCTAGATTTAAGTGTTTGGTTTAATACTAAACCAACTGAGATCTTGATAATCTCCCATATACGGTTATGTTTTTTAAACATAACCTCCGCTTCAAGGAACACTGTTAAGAACGAAAAAATTTACGGCACTTGTAGGGATTGACCCCACGTCTCCAGCGTACCGGGCTGTTATGCTAACCATTACGTCAAGGCGCTGTGGTCAGCACCCGTCGAATTTATCGTTCTTATTCTCTATATCGATTACGTCGATTGTAATACCCTTTTTGGTAACATTTTCATACACCTATCAAATGAGTATCATTACAGATAAAATTCACACATCTCCCATAACTTTTTAAGAGGATAACTGCTCATATCAATTTTTTTTTAACCATATATTATGCTCTTAATAAAAACGATTAAAAAATTATCGATAGGTGGATGGAAATTGTGTCTAGAGTGGATGTTTTATAAGATTGAATGAGCCTATTCCCTCTTTTCAATTCTGCCAAGCTATTTGGTCCTCTAAATACGGGCCTATATAAACAATATTAGTTCCTAATATTACATTAATATAATTAAGGAAATTGCTATGTTCATGTGCAAATTATAAATAAGGTTCATACCATGCTGCATATCTTAAGTTAACAGAAAAGATAATGGAGACATTTAATAAGGAAATCCTGAGCTCACTAACTAAAAAGTATCTTTGTGGAAATAGACTAATTCTGATTCATTATTGCTTAGTTATCCAGAGCTAAAAATTCAAACATTATTTGTTAAATTTTTATATATATATCGTCACGCCCATATGTCCTCGAAAGGGTAGGCAGTGGTATATACTACATACTAGTATAAACCCACGATTAG
>DVZN01000481.1:0-12979 GCA_018237365.1 Caria ino melicerta
ATAAAATAATATTGTGAATGTGTACAAGTGACCTATTAATCATGACAATACAGTTTCACCAAGTGCCGACGATGGAAAGTGTAGATCAGTAGTCTATTTATGTCGCGGTCGCGATGAAATCGCAAGATACAGATAGAAATTGGGTCCTTAACAAAATTTTATAAGTTTTTACGCAGAAGTCTAAACTTTTTTATTTTCAAAATAAAAGTAACCTAAGTCACTTCCGGTAACATCAACTATCTGTGAAGTTTTACCACAATCAGACTAGTATTTTTGGTTATTATTTGAAATAAACAGAGAGACAGACAAAAATTAAAAAATGGTAATGTGTAACATTTAAACTTTCACATGCGGTTATTAAAATTTTGTTATTCAGATGTAACAAACAGACACTTGAATTTTATTTATTTGTATAGATGTAGATTGTAAATGATACACAACGAGCAAAAAGCTCCCCCGTTTACGGTCGCCATATTGATATAATGTCACACTACGTCACACCAACAATTAAAACAACTGTAAAGATGAAGTGCATGAAACTAATGATGATTATATTATTATGTTTGTTGATATTTAGACTACAGAGGGAGTCAAAGAAATGTACTAATTGTATGCACTCTAAATATAAAGTCTTCCTTCGATCAGTAAGGTGAAAACCTAAATTTTTCAGATATGTTTATTTTTTTAAGTTGTCCCGTATAAAATATTCTATAATTGATTAAATAAAGGGGTGAAATAAAGGGGTTTGAAACTTTTTGTATGAACGCTGGCGTATCGACCCGCCGCAATTTTGTTTTTTTTTTTTTGAAATCGCGGCGCACGATTAAAGTGGTATGTATGAATAGGGGACACATATACCAACACAAAAAGTCTAATAACATGGTACCCTAAAGCGTCACGTTACCGAGATATTTGGAGGTAAAGATCGACTTATGAATACACCGACAATCACGAAAAATACACTTATTACGTGTCTTTATGCTTAATATTATATCCATATTATCGCTCCCAGGTTGATTATTATTATTACAGTTTAAAGAAAGTGGATATAATAATCCATACATACCACTTTAATCGTGCGCCGCGATTTCGAAAAAAAAACAAAATGACGACGGGTCGATATGCCAGAAAGTTTCAAACCCCTTACTCTTCATTTTAATAAGTATTAATATAATATTAAAATCGATTGCTTGTGCAAATGTTACAAAGATACTAAAAACAGTAACAATAATTTTATTCCAAATATACAATATCCAATTACTTTTCACCATATGAAATAACATAATATTATACTTGATTGATTGTACAAATGTTAGAAAGTTACTAAAAACAGCAAAAATAATTTTATTAAAAATATTGTATATATTTTAGTCCAAAAAAATGTTGGACCAAATAAAAATGAACCACTTGAAAATTAATAAAAAGCACAGCAAATGATATAATACAATACGTGTAGTAGATAGTTAATTTAATACATTATTTTTTATATAAAGTTATTTTATAAAATTTACAATAGTAATGCTTATAATCTAAATAATTGGAAAACCAATTGGACGGAGTGATGTTACGCATAAGGGCATGTTTTAAGTAGATTCAAATCCTTAGGCCTCTAGTTCTTCTCACTCTCAAAGTGCAGTTACTTTGTTTATACAGATCATGACAAAGACAAAGATGCACATCTTCATACGATGTTCTTTTAGTTACTTAAAAAAATAACTTGATTTATACTCAAGATTATTTTTGTGTTGAAATCAATGACGAGCAAGAAATGACAGAGGTTTAAATATGACACTAACAACTATCATTTGAAGAAGACGTGGGTATTACTTATTAGTCAAATATTATATTTCATTGGAATAAAGAAAAAGACCCAACTCACAAAACAGGCATCTATGTTTAACACACTAACACCTGTTGCTCTCAGGGATAACATTCAAACCTCGACTTTGCTGAGGCAGTCAATTTAAAACATAAAATTTATACAATATGGTAAGCCTTTAACTTTCACAAGATGAGTAGAAAAGTTTTTGTATAAGAATACTTCAATTCAATTCAATTTTTGTGATAAGGCTTCCAGTAGTTTTTCACAACTTATTTAACCAATGTCGAGTCTAAGGCTGTCGCACTTAAGCTTGTACGGCAAAAAAGAAAACTTCATTCACATTAAGTATTATAATGCATGGACCATCAAAATATGGCGGTTTTTGTACAATTTACAAAAAAGAAGTACATGAATTATTTTTATAGTGTACAAGGAAAAAAGTAATAAACAAGACGTAGAAAGAAATAAAACAGTACTAATTATAATTATAGTCTTGTCTAATGGCTTGATGGCAGGATCTTATATAATAAAGGGAATGTCTTTTGTGAACTTATAAACTACTTAGGTAATGTAAATATGAAATAAACAACGAACTATATTATTTTTGTAGCAACGTTCTTACGGTGGTTCATCCAAATAACTTTATTGTATTAAAAATATTCATCTCCATTTTGATTACACTATAAAATGTTATGTCAATTATAGGCCCTATGTTTTTGTTGAATTACGAAATAAACATAAATATTTATTATATGTCGGCCTTTACCAGATTGTTGTTTGTAAAAATATTAAAAGAAATAGTAGTTTAATGTTAATTGACTATTTTTTGTTATATGCCTTAATAATATTGATTTTTTGTTGTTCCTCAGAACATATTTTGTTTATTAAATATCTTGCAAAAGATTCGTTCAGAGAATGTCTTATCCCAAACTGTAAAACAATTTTAATAGTTTTTTTGACATTATACAAAAAATATCAGAACACTCTCGATTTTGAAAATTACAAAGTTTTTATTGTGAACTGATCACATTCCATGTCAACGGGCCCAAATAGCAAAATTTACAATATAAAAGGTCTTGTTTGTTGTTCATTTGTCTTTGATGTTAGTGGTACATGACAATATAAGTATTTAATCAAATATATTTTTTTAATTGGTCCATAACATACTTTTATTTGTTGGCCCAGTAAACAATTTTATTTGTTGGTCCAGTGAATTTTTATTGATTCTACAACTTCACACCGGAGTCTCAAGGCTACCATCAGCTAAAGGGGATGTCTCATCAGGCTCCACGGTAGCCTTGGAGACAGGACATCATATCTGTGAGGCCGGCATTGTGGATACTGTCGAGTGGGGGGTAGTGGGCCGGGAGCCAGCTATAGATGCATTTAGAGATTGCATCGTACCGATCTGAAACAAGAAGTTTTTTTTTATAAAAATATATATATATCGTCGCGCCCATATATCCTCGGAATGGTAGGCAGAGCTACATACTAATAGGCACCCACAATTAGCCGACGATATTAGGCCACGATGGTAAGTCCGTCGCCAATCAAGCACGAATCCAATTCCAGGCAACATTATGTTTATCAGAAAAACTGAAAAACTCATAGAACAAGTTGCCCAAGCCGAAAATTGAACCTGGGACCTCTTGCGTCAAAGTTAGACACTTAACCATTCAGTAAAAAGTGGTTATTTTAATATTATAGATAATCCAATTTTATGTATTGGTGTAGATTATCCCAACTTACCCTCAAATGTGCCAAATCCTCAAGTTTGGTCAAGTCTGACAACTCCAAATACAGACTGTAGACCAGCAACCATCCGTATATACCCGCCACTGTGAATATTATCCAGCATATACACATCAGAACATTGTAGGCAAAAATCATGTCGTTGACTATAGCGGCAAATAGGAAAGCTACAAGACGGAACAGTGTAAACACTCCAAACGTGTATAGCCAGGGGACAATCTTCTTTTCATATTCCTGAAAAAAAAAACATCTCTATATAGTATAAAATAAAATTGCTTCACATCTTTCTGTCCCTATGTATGCTTAGATCTTTAAAATTACACCACAGATTTTGATGTGGTCTTTTTTATAGTGATTAAAGATATGCATGTTTTATACATAAAATAATACAGAAACACTGATAACTTTAGAGGTTTCTAGTATAACGACTGTGAGAGACAGTCTGTATTAGAATTTTGCCTATTACTAGTACACCACAGTTAGCCAACAGTACATTCACACAATTTAGAATTTATACTTTTCACTGTGCTGAACAGTTTCACCGTGGTGAAAAGTATAAATTCTAAATTTGATTGGAAGTTGGAACACCATATATTCGATAGATCGGCACGTCCATGGCTCCCTTGCCTCTCTACACCTGTGCGCTTTGGTCGCTCGCGTGGTAGACTTGCAGTCTAACTTCAAAACTTATTTCTTTCATATTTAAACGAATATTTTATAGTTAAAAATGTCAAATAATAATATATTTCTTCTATGAAATGCTTTCTTTTATTCATTACCTATGACTTTTTTACTATAATCCAGTAATCCGAACATTCCAATAATTCAGCACCCTCCGGTTCTTAATAGTGCCGGATTAGTGAGATTATACTGTACATAGTAATATATTTATATATAAATGTAACACCAAAATAAATTTAATAAACACCAAGACCCAGAAATGCAAATGTTTATCGTTCATCACACGAACGTCCACCCCGTTGGGAATCAAACTGGAGCATCACTATTCACCCACATGGTAATGCAACTACACTACCACTTGGCCAGTGAGACAGTCAATATAGTGGAATAGTACAAGTGTAATTTGTTAAAGAAGTGTATATTGTACAATTCATATTGATAGGCTTGCCACCTATCACATCATGGGCCCTAGTACTTTGGCTAATCGTGGGTGTTCTAGTATATCTACTGGACTTATGAGTCGTGGAGATACTACACAGATCTGCCTACACATTCGAGGATAATAGACGTAAAGGTACTTTTTTCATCAGACCAAATCGAAAGCACTGAAAAAGTTGAAACAATGAAAAGAATTGAAAGATTTCATGAAAAAAATTATAGATTTCAAATAAATTACCTTCCTCAGTGCAATAATAAGTAGAATGCTGGTGATGAACAAGGCCACTGATCCTAACCATGAGAATATGGCAAATACTATTAAAACATTGCGCACTGAAAAAAGAAAATAATAAGTATCACAAAGTAGTACGTAGTATTTTGTACAAAAATTAGCAAAATGACAGCCAGACAGAAGAACCTACAGGCCATGCCTGTAACTTCCCACTAATTTCAAACAACTGCACTTAGTGTGTTTGCTTACAATGTTTTTAGAGCTCAAAATATGTTATAAGCTTAAAGCTACTTTAAGCTTTTTTTCATTTTTTTACTTTTTTTTCAATTTTTAAAGTTTGATATCTCTCGAGTGGATTGACTGATTTTGAAAAATTTTACAACACTTGACGCATTTATAAAATTTCTGCAAAGTTACCAACAGAAAATAATTTTGCCAAAAACTTAAACAAGGATTCTCCAAAAATAACTTACAAATGCATTAACCAATTTTGATGAGATTGGTGGCAGTCAACGTGGTTTAATGAGATTAAGAGCTTATTAGTTTTTGGGATCGATCGGTAAAGCCGTTAAAAAATTATTGAAAAAAAAACTCAAAAAATCTCAAAATCTCCACATGTGAATCAACTTGAAATATATTGTAAATCTAAATTCGAAGAGGTTTTCTTAAATAACACTAATTATGTTTTGATCAGTCTAGCCATTCAAAAGTTGAAAGGTTTACATACATACATACTGACAATATTCAAAATAGCTCCAAGGGACCTCAAAACGGCAAGATCTGATGAAATATCGATCTTTGAAAATGAGGGTGAAAACAATATTATCCTCATTTTTGAAAATTTTCAATTTTCTTGGAGGGAAATTAAAAACAATAACTCACCAGGAGCACTTCCCACATAGACAAATTGATAACTTATTACATAATAACCATAGTGCACGGAGCCCGGTGTGGCCATACCCAGACAGTACAGGTCAAATATACTCTGCGCAAATGTGAACAGAGCTATGAACTGAAACAAAAAACAATTCGATCACATTAATATAATTATATAATTATAATAATAAAATAAAAAAGCATATAAGATAAAAAAACATATTTTTTTTACAAATCACTAACTTTTAGCTTGGGTTATGGGTGTTGGTCAACAATATTATACATAGAAATAAATATATAAATGCCAGAATAATTTTAATAAACAGCCAGTCCCCGAAATGTGAATGTTTATGTTCATCACACAAACGCCCGCCTCCATCACAAATCAAATCCAAGCCTCACTATTTGTCGACTTGGTAAAGCAACTATGCTATCACTCGACCAGTGAGACGGTCAAAAATTTAAAAACTCTTACCACAGAAATACAAGCTGTCAGTAGAGACCCTCTTTGCAGATCTAATACAAATGCATCGTGGAGTATAGGCTTTTGATACCAGGCTACTTTCAAGGAACGGACAGACCTTGAAGACCTTATGTTACCAGATGATCTGTAAAGATATTAATTAATGTTAACTTACTAAAATTGGACTTTATAAACTAGTAATCCAATTTATCCGATCCAATAAAGACAATAACAAGACTTCCAATCATCGCCGCCCAAAAAGCCAATGATAGAGTTACATAGATACAGCTTGTCAACTACTCCAAGAAGGTGCTTCAGGACAAGTACGACTTGTCCGTAATAATGAATACAAGCAAGAAGAGGAATATAATTGAATTTTCTATATCAGGTGATATCAGGGTCGGCTACCTCATCTAGGGAATACTCGAATGAATGTCTGAAGGTCTAACCACTAGACCACACAGGCTCTTTTATTATATTTTAAGCATGCTTTTATTGTATTTTACTAAATAGTTATTCATATTTACAATTTACATACAAGCAAACATTTAGCTTGATTAATACAGATGATACAGTTTATCTGGTGATATTTATAAATCATTAACGCACAAATTGAACTCAACCAAATTAAATTATCTGAAAAGGCTATGTATTGTTTTTTTAATTAATAGCATTGACATAGACAACAACCCTTGTTTATTAAGAACAAGGATACATTTTGAAGTGCAGTACATTTTAAATATGCACCCTTATGGGAAGGAAAAAGGTAGAAGAAGAATATATAAACATTGAAGTTAATATTCATTTAAAAAGTGAATATCTACAAAAGATAGTAAATGTGACTTAAAGGTGTATGTAATAAGTTTAAATATGAAAAATACATTATAGTTTTCAATGATAAAGATTTATTATAATAAATATTTCAATAATGTAGTGAGTATGCACTATGCTAATTGATATTTCATACAAAGGTTGGATGGTTGGGTTGGAGTATTTACAATTGATCAACTAAAAACTCACACAGGTTCTAGCCGTACCCGAATTAGACTTTGTGAAATACTTACTTCCCAGTGTAATGTGAATAAACTGACGGTGTTGAACGGTAGGTAGAAGGAGTTTTACGTCCATACATGTTTGAAATCTTATTTTAGACACTGTATTTGAAACTAATGACACTGTTGTAGATTAACTATTGAAAGTTCTACGGCTCGGGGAATTCACTAAAATGAAACTGTTATTTAGTAGTGCATTTTAATTGTTGAATAATATCAGTCTAATAATTGTGCCTATAGATCAATTTTAAATATTTACAGAAATGCCACACCCGCTAGCATCAACTCAACGCTTTTGTTTTGACAATTAAAATGACATTTCGCCGTTCCCGTTTATCTTATCTGTAAAATTTCACAAGCACATCTGAAAAATATAGAGCTACATTCTGAATCGATTCGGTAACTAATGTCCATGGCATGTTCAAGGAGGCTAGAAATCATGAAGAAAATAGATTTCCCTATCAAGTACCTTGTGGTATTTTATACTCAATCACATCATCATCATAAATGCTCGAAGATTATACTATATATGTACTTACTCACTCATCCGCAGCTGTCGGTCGCGGAAAAACGATTAAACAACATTTTTAAGTTATAACTAAAAACAAGGGCCACTATTCCTATTTGTTTTATCCGGAACACGTTATATTTACAAAAAAGAAGTGATTTTCACGAAACACGACGTAACGAAACAAATGCCACAAATAGCTATTATGCTATTTGCAATATTTAAATACAACTTGAGGCGATGATAAAAAACGTTAAATTTAAAAATAATTCATGTTACCATGAATGAAATTAGTTATAATGTAATTGTATCTTTCCAAACGAGTTGCTGCACAGCGTTCTACATTAATATAGATTTAATCATAACATGATCGGCAAAACGAGATCAGACAATAGGTTTACCAAGGTATACCATGACATGATGAACCAATTAGGTCGTAACGATAAAATCAAAGGATTCAATGTGAATAATTATTAATTTATAATTATTATGGTGTTCATAAATAATCGATATTATTAGGAAGTTTTAGTAATGCACCAATAACTTTGGCGACTATAGGCGTGTGTATATTCTAGGCCCAATCCCATATTAGGTCACATTCGAATACACAACTCCGGGTTTCCTTAAGATATTTCCTTCACCATAAGAGCACCCAGAAGATGTACTTAAGTAGAAAAACTAATTTTACATTGCTGGGGGGACAGCTCGGAGTCGTCTACAGTTCGCTTGCGCTCTCGTAGATATCTCGTTCTTGAGTTAACCACCTAACCACCGTTGAGTGGAAAGCTGCTCGCCCAGGATTTCTCGACGGCTGCGCGTCAGCTAACGTCGCGGTTGCGAGGACTCCGGTACTCCCGAGGGTACTTGGAAATAATATATCTTAAGATGTCGGGTGGCAGTCGCAAAGTGAACCCCGGACCTTCCAAACTCCAGAAGAAACGTTACAGCCTAGGGAATGACGCTCAGGAACTACACAACCCAACTACCAGCTCCGACTCCGACATCGATGAGATGTCGGGTAGGAGCAGATCCCTGCGCGGAAGAAGCGCTCCCCGCCACGTACTGCAAGGCAATTCCTCCCCATCGAAAGATCCTAGACCCAGGAGGTCACTTATCAAGCCCGTGAATCGCGACCGGACCGCAACTGGACTGGAGTTCACGCGAACGTCACGCCTCACGATTTCCCCGTCCCCCGTTTCGCCGCCACCGACGCTTCAGCCGGTCAGCGCGACCCGCCCGCGCTACGGGACCGCACGCGCCCTGCGCCTTCCCTGCGTCGTATGACCTTCCCGCGCCTCGCACCGCTCGACCTACACGCGCCCCACGCCACTGCACCGTGTGACCCTACCGCACCCCGCGTTACCGCAGAGCAGTGCGACCCACCCGCACCCTGTGCTACCGCCGAGCCGCGTGATCGCACTGCGCGCTGCACTCCTACTTCACGCACCACCATCGCTCCGCCCGACTAGACACCTACAACCACTCAGTTGAAAAACAGGAACCCGCTAAAGATCCTGGGCACTCCGAGGAAATCTCCAAAGAGTGCCTGGGAACAGGATATGATAGTACTAGCGGTCCTGGGTCCTAGCAGAAACGGACGTCCTGGACAAAGGTCATAAAATATATGGCCCAGCACTTGAACGCCCGAGGAGCCTCACTTCAAGAGTTGGGCCTCCTTTATAAATTTACCAGCAAGGAAGACGCCGTAGCCATACTGCTGGCAGAAAGAGCCCCTTACCGCAGGCCCCCGAGACTATGACACCAACACCTCTCCGCCGCAAGCGCGACGAAGATGAAATTAGCTCGGATGACGATGCCAAGCACTAGTGCGAGCCCACGAGCCCCACTCCACCCCGCAGTTTTGCCGCTACAGTCGCCGCTTCTGCGCCCGCGCCTCGACTGGAGACTACACCACCAGGGAACATTCCCGCCGCCGCCAGACGCAGATATCCGCCCTTGGTAGCTAAACACCTGCCAAACTGGACCCACCACTTCAAGCTGCTACATGAGAAGCTGAGCCACAATCCAAACGCGAGACCCTTTAGGAAGAGGGAACTGCTTCACCCCAAAGGATGAGAACGAATATCGGACCATCCAGAAGTACCTCACTGATCTCAGTGAACAATAAAAAGTAGTTTCCTGGTTCTGCTACTCTCTCACCACGGAGAGGGGTATAATGCTAGTCATCAGAAGGCTACCTGCAGCTACCAACACGCAAGACATCCACGAAGAACTTTTGGCAAGAGGACACGAAGTGGAAGGTGAGAGCGGGCCGCTTGTGCTGTGTCTTCCTTGCAATCATAAAAAGAAAACCGGATACCCTCCCAGGCATATGCGGAATCAACGTGATGATTTATATGCCTGGATTGAACATTGCCTGGCGAGGCAAGATAGGCCCGTCACAGTGCCATACATGCCAACAGTCCCGGCACTCGTCGCATCAATGCCATCGCCCCCTGAAATGTGTAAGATGTGGTGACGAACACAAGGCCAGGGACTGCCCAAAATCGAGAACCGAAGAGCCCACCTGTGCAAATTATTACGGCCCCCACATCGCAGACAGTGCGGCCTGCCCCGTAATTAAACGAGAGAAGCGTAATAGGAAGGTAAGGACGTCGGCTTTGACCGCCGCTACCTTAAAAAAACCCATTGCAGCCGCGGAACCGATGGACTTACGCAACAAAGAGCAGCAGCAGACAGACTTGTTTACGACACTAACCACTGAGGTCAACGGACCAAAACCAAGGGCACGTGCCCCCAGAAAACCTAAAACAAAGAAGCCTAAGGAGAAGAAGGCAATGCCAACCACCAACACTCTCCCCACCTCAGCAACAGAGACAGCACCTGTGCAGGCCCACATGACGCAGCCCATGTAGAGGACGGGGACCGCAATAACACCAGACGAAAGGAGACTCGACGTGCTGGAAACAACCATCAAGATCTTCCAGGGAATACTGGTGGAATGCAAAGCCGATAAAGACCCCATACCAGCGGTGGTCAGTGGCATGACGGAGCTGCTCCATCTCCACACCACCTAGGAATGGAAAAGCGCCACCAAATAACCCGCGAAAAACCGCACCCCAATGTGTGAAAGTGTAAAACCCAAAGACACGCTCCACCCCCCACCCCTAAGTAACTTCTGACCGCTCTGCCGGGTCTCCCCCTTCGGGAATCTCACCTGGTAGGGCGAGCTTGCCCGCCGAGGCGTGAAGATAGGAGGGGTGAAACTCAAACGACACCAAAGTATTGAATACGTCAATCCAACCCAATGACCTGGCCGAAGTCAGGGAGCCAACGCCCCGAAACTGTTTCCCTGCTCCCATACAGGGGTAAACGAAAACCAGCGAGTACATTGCTGAGTTCTACTCTACTCGAATGTAAATCCAAAGCTCTAACCACTATTGTTTTCATTGCTTCTTTCCTTTATTGTAACTACCCATATAGATAGTAGGGTTTCGCAACGGCTTGTCTGCATTGATGCTACCGTCTTACCCAGGACTGGCGCTTAAAAGTAAGTTAATGTAAACATACCTAGCTTTATACAAGACGGAAATAAATAGTAGCGGGACGACGAGTAACAGTTCTCCCTCGTGGATCCAATAACGGGACAAAATCATGGGACCATGTAAAAACGCCCCTCGTGATCCCACTGCTGGGACAAAATTCATGAGACCACGAGAACACGCTCTTATATAATCTAGCATCTTTCATGCTTCAGACCGTTAAGACGATCAAATTGTATAGAATATGCTAATCCTAATGCTATAATATGCCTTGAAATATGCCAACGCCTCTATCGGATTATTAACTCAGTTGTTCATTCATTTTGACATTCTTAGTGAAGTACATTTGCGCAAAAACTCAAACAACAGACGAGATGGTTAAATGTAAAAAAAAACAAGTCTCTGAAGAGTGTCAAGAGTCTCCGAAACCGGCTTGTGTGTATAGAGTGTAGGAACTTATGTGTAGGAAGTTAGGCAAGTATACTCCATACTCTCTTCCTACTATGTAAAGGATTTGGCGTGAAGACATGTATGTACGTATGTATGTAAAAAAAAATCAAAACAAGGAATTCCACAACACAATTTATTGGACAATATCTAATCCTCTCTGCAAGCCAATTGTTTTTTTAAATACTCACTGTTTACATAAATAGGACCACTTTGCCACAAACATTTAGGACAGTCTGATCTATCAGTTCCCTTGTGACCTTGCCAATCTACCCAACCGTGGAATAAATCGTCTTCAGAAACTATAGACGAAGCCTTCTCAAAAAATTTCCATTTTTTATCATAATTTTCCATTTCTTCTAGTCTGTTTCTCTCGTGTATATATTTTGTAAGCTTTTCAATTTTTTTCGCTGCAGAGACGTTCAAATTTTCTAGATTTGCTGATTTATTCGCACAGGAGTCTATATCTGCTATGTCGAATAATTCTGTGTGATGTTCGTAGGACAAGTCGTAAGTGTCTAAAGACCCTTCAGCTATCGAGATGGTACGTGGACTCGCAGCTGTAAAATGTTTCCTTAGTGAACTGTTACGAACCTACAAAATGAAATTTAATCATCATCTTTTGAACCCTTTTTTCCCGCTCTATTTTCCAAATCGCCTCTGTGGTCGAGTGGTTTTGGTGATCGACTTTGACGCGAGACGTCAATTCCTTGTTCGGGGAAGTTGTTCCAAAAGTTTATTCAGTTTTTCTGAAAAACAAGTTGCCTGGGATTGTATTTGTGCCCGATTGGCGAGGACTTGCCACCCGTCACATCATGGGAGCAAATAAAGTCGGCTAGTCGTGGGTACATACTAGTATGTACCTCTGCCAACCCTTTCGAGGATGTACGGACGTAACGATATTTATAAAATCTTAGGTCTAGCCTTATCCCGTTTCTATATGAAATGATATCGAGTTCGACCACCTAATCTTGAGGATTTCATAAGGTTGTCTGCACCGCAAAAGGGAAACCAGGGTCTATCCTAGATACTTAATCTATTCACATACACGAAACCGTGTTTTTCACGATGTTTTCCTAAACTCATATGTTATCAGAGGGTACCAAGTCTCCGAAACCGGAGTGTATGTTTGAAGAGAGTAATGAATGTGGAGGAAGCTAGGCAAATATGCAGGAGTCATGACACTTGGCACTCCATACTCTCTG
>DVZN01000482.1:0-12974 GCA_018237365.1 Caria ino melicerta
AATGTGGAGGAAGCTAGGCAAGTATGTAGAAGTCGTGACACTTGCACTCAATACTCTCTGCCTACCCCGTAAGGGACTTGGCGTGAAGATATGTATGTAAATTAGCATAAAAAATTATAACATAACAGAATAAAAAAAAAAAAGTGGCACTTGCCCGAGCGAGACGTTGCACAACTCTTTACTAATTATAAAATCAAACAACTTGACATTTACATGTACAACTTTACAACTTTTCATGCAAAGGGTCTAAGTCTGATAATATTTTAATTGAATAACGACCATTAATTGAAATACAATTATAACATATTTACATGCAATAGTCCAACAGATTATCTAGCCAGATAGCCGCAAACCGGAAGCCATGTTTTATACAGATTTATCACTACTAATAAATAGTTGGTTTGGCTCACCGTTTGTTGATTATACCTGTCAATTAATATGACACACATTCCTGTCTAACAAGGCGCTAATACATCTTGCTGCATTTAACCATCAATGCGAACACTTTTTTACCACAAGAGATATTTTTATCGCCGCTTCATTGAGCGTGGATTTATAATGGCTGGGATATTAAAAGTAATCGCTGAATACATTTATACTTACACTATAAAGCTGTTTGCAATTTGGTTTGTTTTGTCTATTTTAACGCCGCCTAGGGAATTAGATGGACTTTTACAAAGGGATTGTTTGGGAAACTATCATAGGCTAACATTTGCTTCTGGTATGATATTAAGAAAAAATGAGTTCCACTCCGGGAATGCAGGAAGAAGAGAAAACTTTTTTTATCAATTAATAGGCAGTCATTTGACCGCCATCTCACCTGATGTTAAATGCACAAAGTTATTTTTCAAGATAGAAACTGCCTAACTTGAAAAACAAATTTGTGCATTTTTGATTTTTGGAATGGGTAGGGAGTGATTTTTCACTTTTATTAGGCAAAATACAATATTCATTTATAGCGCTATCGTACACAAATATGATTATTTATATTACCAGCGGTCTACTCTCCTTCCGTCTTACGAATTCTTGATCAGACAATAACGCACACAACGCCTCTAAAAAAGTTTTTACTTCAAAAACAAAGAATCTAATTTTTGTACAATATTCAGTTATACGTATATACCTAAACATATAACGTCTTCACACTTAAGCCCCTGAACGGATGTAAAATATTGATCTGGTTTGGAGGTTAGAGTAGCCGGTAATCTTTTACATAAAGCCTAACAACATGGCCTAAAAGCAAGGCACCTACAACATCCATCTTAGTATATAAAACGCAAAGAAAATGACTGATTGATCTATCATCGTACAGTATAAACTACTGGACCGATCGGGCTAAAATTTGGCATGCAGACAGCCACTATGATGTAGGCATCCGATACGAAAGGATTTTGATTAATTCTATCTCCAAGGGGTACAATAGGGGTTGAAAGTTTACTTGAAACTTTGTAAGTTTTCGACTGATCGAACTGAAATTGAAGATTAGAGTTACTACAATTAAGGCATCCGCTTAAATGTGTGGAATTTTATCTATTTATCGCGAGAACCGAATTCCACGCGGGCGAAGGCGCAGGCGAAAAGCTAGCAACATCTATGACGTTTAATAGGCCTAGTCGTCTAAGAATGTTAATGCATGTTTTCTGTCTTATATAAATATATCGGTAATAAAAATTCCAACAACTATACACTACTTTCTATAAAAAAGATTGGCAGACGCCAACGCTTCCTAAATACGAGATCGCAGATAACGCGTATCTGTACGCAAACATCATGTAACCTCGTCAAAACAAACACCGACATGACTTGCGCTGAAATGTAATGCCGTTAAGTTTTATTTTCACGTGTGCGAGAGCTCGGGACTGTTCGCACCGACACGTTAATGAAAATTGTGATAGTTAAGATTTATTGCAGATGTGTGTATGTTATAAAAGTCCATTTAGAAGTTCATTCGTATGCCAAAATTCGTATCATATAATATCGTCTGATAGAAGATCTGTAGAATTTTGGCATAACAATTGTTCATTCTTTCATACACCAGACACTTACAGTGCACTGCTGAACGTAGACCTCCCCCAGTGCATAGGGAGGTTTAGACCATAGACTGAACGCTGGGCAGGCGGGTTGCTAACCGCAGTATATGTTTGTTACGGACTGCGTTGTTTATACGGGAGGCGTTGCTGCCCACTTCTCGGACGGGCCTTTCATTGCCTTTTACGATATCCACGGACATATATGAGGTGGTGCGATTCTATTTTGCCGCCACGGCGTATACAATCTGTACGTAACGTTATTTATAAACCTTTGTTTCTGACCTTACGTAGATGACTTAATATTATGGTGTTATATAATATTATGGTACTAATAATACCTGTGGTAGGTATTTAAACATTACAGAAAAAGAGGGGTGTTATAACGTGGACGTGTCTCTGTATGTCTGTATTGTAGACATCTGAAACTTGTAGGGTGTGTTCTTTGTATGGTTTAGTCATCCGAAAAGAAAATATTTCTCGAAATTCCACCCCTAAACGTTGGCAAAATATATATGAGCAAAGTGAATCCTTGGTCTAATCCACTGCAAATTTTGCATAAGCTTAACAAAAACTTATTGTCTGACGGCATCAAAAAGCATTTTCCGGGAGGGCGAAGACACGGGAAACCACTAGTCTTATCATATTTATAAATATTTAAGTCCCTACTTTATTTCAAACGTTCTGTTTTAAAAGCGTCTCTCATATGTAATATACGTACCTATGGTAAAGCGTGTGGTCTTAGTCCCTGTAATGAGTTTATTGGAGTTGTAAAGTTGACTGACAGCTCGTTATATCTCTGAGCCTTTTTATATTGTTTTGTGGACGATCTAATATTGTTAGTTAATTTGGTTGTTCGTTTAATTAAAATTTCATTTAAATCCAATTGGTTATGACTTTAGAATCAAAAGCTAAGGCTTCGTGGCGTGCTTTACTTTGTATCATTAACATCTTGTTTGACCTTTTCAACCAACTTTCTAAAACGGAGTACGCTCTAAATTTACTTGTGATTTATTTTATACTAGCTGTTGCCTGCGACTTCGTTCGCGTGGGACAAAATAAATTCTCGTTATTCCCGTGTAAATCGCGATCCCTCAAAAACTCCGGGATAAAAAGTAGCCTATGTGTTATTCTGCATCTTCAGCTACCTACATACCAGATGTCATCGTAATCGGTTTAGTAGTATTTGCGTGAAAGAGTTACAAACATCCATACATACATACTCACAAACTTTCGCATTTATAATATTAGTACGATAAGATTTTTTTTTGTATTTCGTATATTCATAGTACCATGTAACACTTAATAAAGGTTTTATGGATTGATGTTGCCAAATTTGTTACGATTTTTGTGACGTATATGCTTTAGTCTGCCCGCCCTAGATTTATTCTTTATTCTATCATCGATAGTTGTTATTTTTAGGGCTTCCCATACATATGAAAAACGGACCTTATATAATCATTTCGTTATCCATTCTGTCCATCTATTACTTTTTCTCAAAAACATGTTTTTTCATTCATTCATCGACCTGTTGCAACCCACTGCTGGACGTATACTTCCCCAAGTGTATCCCTATACATTCTTCACACGGCTTCTTCCTATAACTAGCATGTTAGGCAGGCAAGTTAGTTACCGCTATGTTGTATGGGGGGCACTGCTGTCCATCTCCCGGACGGGCCTCTAATCGCGTTTTACATACCTACGGGCAAAGGTTGTGAGGTGCGATTCTAACCTGCCACCACCACATAACTAGAGTTACACACAGGGACGTGTAGAGATATCATACTAAAATGTGTGCTAAAAACATGTCCAATGTTCCAAAATCTACGGACTCTTACAGCCATGGACAAATAAATTTTAAGTTAATCAAACCTAGAACCAACAGCAATGATATAAAATGTGTGGGGGTAGTCATATTAAACGGAACCCTTGGTACTAGAATCGAATTCACACTTGACAGGTTTTTGGAAACATCCATCACTCACCAATTTAGATCCAATCCTAATACTTCTTGACACTCGATCTGAATCCCTTTACACGTCGGAACTATCCCTGCCTTTGAGTTCGCGATTTGTCAAGCGTAGGTGCCGCTTACGTATTCCTGCTACGTATAAATTCCTTATTTTATCCAGTCGGTATCCGGTGTGTTACATTGTACATTTATTTATTTGTAAAGCGTGTATAGACAGGGTGCTTCTAATTCCTTTGACAAGTCAAGGGCGCTGGATAATTTCAACTAACTAAAAGGTTCATAATTTGATTTTATGTATTTTTTCTGTTTATTACCTAACAATTTCATTGTTCATGAAAAGTTTTTTTTAGAAATGAGAAATTAACGCCACCCACAGATACTACGCTGGTAATCATGCGTTGCCAAACTGAGGACGGAATGTTGGGCCTCTTGCAAAAGTAAACGTACCGGTTACCTTACCTTCCAAACCGAAACACGTCAACGGCAAGCACTGACGTTATACCGGCAGGAAAAGATGCGGCTGTGGTACCAAACCCGACGAGCGAATAACTGAGAAACTCTACAACTGCTGCATAGTTCCAAGTATTTTCTTCTCAAAATATAAATTATATTTGTGTGTACAATACATCACGTTCTCCTGATATCAAAATGAATCATAAAAAACAACAAAACGTCGTTCAAGAGATTCTAGACGTTCAGAAACAACGAAATGAAGCGAGCCTCATTGAATGCAGCACAAAAGCCCGTAACGTTTCCCCTCAAATACATCATTAGGTTTTGTGAAGAAAAACCTCTCGTGTTTTGTATACGGTAAAAATATGCGTAATTTTGGTATATTTTGTCAAGTACTATTAGGGACAAGTGTTAACTCAGAAATGAGAAATTAAGGACTTTCTGTGAAGTTTTTGTAAGGCAAATGTGACTGAGTTTTATATTTTATTTAAAAAAAATGTTCCAGCTAAATCTCTCTCTACAAATATGGAATTCTCATGTCTAGTTGCGATTCAAGGCGATAAGGGTAGTCCAACCCATTTTTGATATGGGATTAGAGTTATATAAACCTTCAATTTTTTATCCAAAAACAACTGCAGGGACAATCCTTTACTTATATAGCTTAGCTTAGGATAATCCCTACAGTTGTTAATCATTAGATTGGGATGATTATTTACATAAGAATGGGATAAATTTATGAAACTAATGTGGCCTGTAGCTTTTTGTCACGAGGTTAAATTGCAGACACTGCACTTTGCTTAAGTACAAGAAAAACTATCTGCGGGCTCGTACAACAACGTTTGCCGGGAAAGCTAGTATTTAGTACACATGTACAAATACCTCCTCGAGTTGGTTTGGGCCCTTTATATTAATAGGCCACCTGTCTTCTTGGCAGCAGCTCATAACAGCCGAACTTGGTCTATTTAAAATCTAGTTTATGCGGCAACTTTATGAGCTGTTCCGGGCACCTTTTTAGAAAAGATCAAAGAACTTCCTGTCAGGCAGCTCGCATAAGATTACTGTCACCAAAACCATAACTCTTGACTAGATGGTACTAGATATTTGCCTTATCTATTCCTGCCGCCATAAAATCGGTGCTTCCCGCTTCCGTGTTCCATTTTGGAGAGTAAAATGGCTAGTAAACAATTCTAAACACGAAAATAGTCACAAGAAACTGCTGTATATATGTGTAATTATTAACAAGAAGTCCTGCTATTTTTCTGGTTCCAAACATTTGGGGGCTATTTCATCTCGCCCACAGAACTACTGAATGCGAGATGTATCAAAAAGCAATTTGGTGCCTGTCACGGCCGGGGTTGAGTCGCTATTGAATGCGTAATGGCGTCGTTATAACAAAGCAGAGTCTAGGAACACTCAATTTACAATTTATTACGCAGCGCTGGCGTTATATTGCATCGCCATTTTCTATTATAGAAACACGATGACATTTTGGGACGAGAAAATAGTAATCTTCATATTTTTAGTTTGATGACATTATTTCTGTTTATGTTATACTGCCTACACCTTGCTTGTATTTTAAATAATATTTTTTGTAATGGTCAGTTTAGCGTCATCAAAAATTACACTATTCCTGCGGTAATAACGTTAGTGCTTACCGTTCAGATTTTTCAGGTAGGTATATTTTCAATATATTATAAAAAATATGTTTGTTTGTATTGTATGTATTTATAGAGAATATGTTCTATCGAAATCGCTTAAATATACATTAAATTGAACCAAGCAAAACTAGCCGAATATGGTAGCATTTCGTGTTATTTTGTTCAATTAATACATGACAGTAGGGCAAATCTCAGGTACCACGTGTACCTACAATCCCAATATTCTATGATGACTTTTACCGACATGAAAATTACATATTAAAACGGCATTATATAAGCAATCTGATCTTGGATCTGGCCTAGCATATCCTATTAAATCTGATAAATTTATATATAGAAAATATATTGCTAGTAAATTCGAGATGTCTATATTACCTTCATGAGATGTATCGAAGCAATTTGTTGGCTGTCATGGCCACGGTATGTTGCTATTGAAATGCGTAATGACGTAAAAAATAAAAATTTGATTCCGCTGAATGTAAAGCTGTATAAAATCAATTTTATTTCTAGATTCAATTTCTATCATACTTTAAAGGTAAAATCTAAAACATACTTAAACAAGAAATACTTAATAACTAGCCGCAGCTTGCGCCTTCACATTTATTTTTATTTATAAAAATATAAAGAATAAGAATTAAGTACATTATCAGTCCTCTAAACAAACTCCACTTGACTCCGATCTGCTCAGCTGTACCACCACTGTGCTGTCACCCCACCACATGCAACCTCAACCTACCAACGCAACTCCCCACACCGCACTACCTACCTCATCCCTGCCATCCCCAAACAGACTATCAGACAAATAGACAAATTTTCTGAAAATCTGAAAACATGTTCTGCTGCTCAATTTTAGTCATGTGGGTCATATTGTTTTGAAAATATCTACAATGTACAGAATTCACTTTTCTACAGTTTTATTATATGTATAGATGTTAAATTTGAAAAGCATAAACCTTAATTTACATAATTATTATCAAAATTAAAAATAAGTTATTTTTTCGCCTAGCCTTATCAGATGATATTGCGGTCAACTACGTAATTTAGGGTATTTGACAAGATTGACAGTTTTATACAGAGCAACTTCCTCTGCAACCCAGAAGACAAGCCAGGCTCAATCCTAGCCTAGGTCAGATTCGAATACTCGAATTCGGGTTTCCTTACGATATTTTCCTTCATCGTAAGAACACTCTAAAAATATATTTGATTAAAAAAAGTTATTGATACGTGGCGGGATTCAAACCAGGGCTATCGGAATTAAAGTGAGGATTACTAACCATTTCACTACCAAGGCTACACTACATATACAAATATTATAAAGTTCGTCTTCTATAGAATACATTTCGGTGAGTGTGCGAAAGAATTACACGACCTAATTCAACCAGCCCCACTACACCAATGGGACACGAGACGTGAGCGGTCGTTTCACCCTTCTATCGTAAATATTCCGTCCATCAGCACAAAACGATTGAGTTCATCTTTTCTAAAACTAACGGCTAAATAGTAGAATTCATTGCCTGCCAGTGTATTTCCCAGAACAATATAATTTAGCCATCTTTAAGGCCAGAGTGAAAAGTGAGTTGGGATGTTGGTGGTGGAGATGGTGCGGATGTTGTTGACCAACCTCCTAACCAGTCTCCACCCTCCTTCATTTGCAGACTACTTTTTATGCCGTTTAATTTAGGGCGGGAATGCGTGAGGTTAGGTGGGGTGGAGTGGAGTGAAGTCAAGTCAAATGACGAAGTTTGTTAAAAATGAAAATGCGTGCGAAGCCGCGGGAAACAGCTAGTTTATTATAAAACAAAAAGTTATTAAGTTTGTTTTTTTTTGTATAAGGTAGTATATCTCCGGAAATACTAATCCAATCTTAAAAATTCTTGCACTAATAGAAAGCTACACTGTTCAAGAATAACAAACGCAATACTTTATTGCGTTTGAATATAAACTTCTGTGAAAACTAATAGTATATGTAAGACAAGTCGGAGAAAAGCGAGCGATATGTGGTGCTTTTCCGGCTTGCGCTGACTAAACGGTTCGATATAAATAAACATAATACTCACCAAAATATTCCTTTCTATTAGTTCTACAAAAAAATTAGTTATACTGTATAGCCTAGCTTTTTTCTTTAGATGAAAGAAATAAGTTTTATGTAAAATTGAGATGTACGTTAGACCACGCGGACGAAGTCGCGAGCAATTTTAATTTAATTAATTTAGAGGAGTTAATGAACAAAACTTAGCCTTTAATAACTGCGATTACTGACACACTTACAAATTTTATTGTCATTTCAAATTTAATTCAGTTAGTTGTAAATAATATGAACAATTTCAAAGTATCAGCTCCCATTTTGTTTGACGATAAAACAAAATGGCTGCCGCAGGTGAAACGTTATTGGAGAACACCTGCGGCGTGGTAATATACAATAATTGGTGCTTGTAGTTTCCGAAAGACTCCCGCTGCGCACTGTATGAAATAAACAATCACGTAATAAATGTACAGATTTTGATATTTTAGCATAAGTAAACAACTATTCGGTTTTATCATGTTAAAAAACTGGTCATATGCGAGTAGGACTTGCGCTTCGAGCGTTCCGTATGATTTACTTCGGATTCATACTGCTGAAAATAAATTTGACTATATACATACTTACATATCTTCACTCTCTAACGGGGAGTCCTTAAATTCCTTACGGGGGAATGTAATGATATGGGGTTATTAGAGTTTTACTTATACCTCAATGATCTTTCAAGTTCTCACCAAGTTCCATGATTGTAAGTCAACGGAAAGTACTATAATATAGATTGTGATTCTCTTGTGAATTTGCAAACATATCTAAAATATATTTTTAGATAGCGTTACATACCCACATGTACTCATGTTTCATTTAAAAGTTGTAAAAGACGGTATTTTCTAATTTTCGGTCTGATGTCTATATGTTTCTGAAAAAAGGTCTTAACTAGAGATGAGTTGGTAGTGGAAAACCCCCTACTGAAAGAATTGGAAAGGTCACATTTGCACTTTTTTGGCTATGCATTTATTTCATCAATAAATACAAAAAAAACTTTCTTACAATTTCTATGTGTCAGGGGATGGTAAAGAAAATTTATGATGACGCCAACCGACTAGACCCAAATATAACTTAAAATACAAACGAAGGTGTAGACAGCCTCTAGTATTACACAAACACAAACAATATCATCAAACTAAAAATAGGAAGATTACTATTTTCTCGTTCTTATATGTCATCGTGTTTCGATTATAGAAAATAGCAATGCAATATAACGCCAGCGCTGCGTAATAAATTGTAAATTGAGTGTTCCTAGACTCTGCTTTGTTATAACGACGCCATTACGCAATTCAATAGCGATTCAACCCCGGCCGTGACAGGCACCAAATTGCTTTTTGATACATCTCGCATTTAGTAGTTCTGTGGGCGAGATTAAATAGCCCCAAATTTTTTGGACCTGGAAAAAGAATTGGATGGACTTCTTAAACATAATTCTTAAACACATATACACAGCAGATTCTTGTTATTATTCTCGTGTATATAAAAATTAAATCTTTAGTAGTAAGTCAATATTGATGTCCATTGATTTTATCATCTTAGGTATATTCTGGGAGTTTATTACTAAAATGAAATTATAGCCCCTGAATAGCTCTCTGAATATTCATGGCTACTAAGAAAATATTAAGACTTTTTAATACTAATTACACAGATACGACATAGTATTCTGTCCTAATTTGCCCGCATACCTACATTTTAATAAATTCTTTCTTGAAACCGCAAGATAAATCCTACTCAATTAATATAATTTTTAAGTAGTAAAAGTGCAAAATTTCCCGGTCCCATCCCTAAAATGTTCATGAAACCACCACCCATTCAAACAGAAAAAGAATTTCGAAAATCGATCAAGAATTGGCGGAGTAATCGCTTACATATACACAAAAACATACAGGCGAATTGAGAACCCCTTCAAGTCGGTTGAAAAATAATAACCTGCTATGCTTACATTATCCAAGAAATAAAAAACGCATGTAGAAAGAAGAGTAAGGACTGGGACTATAGTAAATGGAACGCTGAGTAAGCTATTTCAAAGCGTCATAGTACACGACTCGCTTTGCACAACTCAGTGATTATCCCAAGGTTATGGAAGTGAAAGTTAGGTATAAAAAAAACCATGAAAGTAAGGTAAATGCGGTCGCATACAAATGCTCCGAAAAAGTTGTGGAGTAACGCTCACAGACTGCATTCGTAATAATGAGATCAGATAAAGAGTAGGATTGAAAGAAAGTGTCAATGTAAAAATGAAAAAAAATTCGATTGTTTGGTCATGTGGAAGCTATGGAAGATGTAAGATTGACAAAATAGATAGATATTCCTAGTTTGAAAATATGGATGGCTGCAGTTACTGGGGAGACCTAGGTTGACATTCCACGATCAAATCGCTCGTGTGTTTTCCGAGGATACTGTCAAGAGAGATGTTTATATATTTGTTTTATGCAATTTCTTTTGTCACTATATTTTACGTATGAAGTTTTGTGCACAATAAAGTATTAAATAATGAGAGTAATGAATGTGGAGGAAGTTAGGCCAGCATGTAGGAATCTAAGCACTTGGCATTTTTTGCCGATTTTGCAAGTGACTTGTCGTGAAGATATGTAAGTATATGTGAACCTTGTAACAGGAGTGAATATGGAGTCAAACGCATATAATTTTAAATCAAAACTTCCGAATCGATTTTCATAAATTAAATTAAAATTAAATTTATTCCTTTAATTAATTAAAGGAATAAATTTATTAATGAAAAAAAAATATTAATGAAAATTAATGAAAAAATCAATAACAATATCCTTATAGATATTGATTTTTTCATTAATTTAACTTTAGTATACTTACATATTGTTTAAAAAAAAGTAAAACTAAAAAAATACTGTGAATTATTTTTATACAATAAAAATAATTTGAATAATTTTGGATTGTACGAGTGAGTTGTTTATCACCATAATATAATATAATATTAGGTGTTGCTCGCGACTTCATCCTCGTGGGTCACTCTAAGAATTTTGTGGTTTAGTATTAAACGACTTTACGAAAAATGCTGCCCCCATTTTTGCGCAGTCGGATATTAAGGATTCTATATATTGCTCAGTTTTATTATATTATGCATAAACTAAACCTATTTTTAAATATTTTAATAATTAATGTATAAAATTCACATTTCGACAGTTTTATTATAATGAATTTGATTATGTATTTGATATAATGATTTTATTGTATCTTGCCTCCAAGTAAAATATTTAAACGCCATTAATGGTTCTCACGAAGAAAACCATCGATATAGTGAAATTTATTTCGAGAAACTCACTCGCTTGCTTTTCCGTCGTGATACTTTTTACTCATTACGCTGGATCTTAATTGGTCAAAGCGCTACTGGCTAATAGTATTTTTATAATTTTTCCTGTTATCCTGAAACTAAGCATTTCAGACACGGATTAGCTAATTGAAAGCTGGCGTTTTTGGAATGAAGAACGAGAGAAAATAAGAGATAAAAATGTTTGAGAGTCAGCTACTGCCAACATTTAAGGCGAGTTCAGATGTTACGCGTCGATCAAATACATGATCCGCACAGGCTTTGTGCCTATCCTACTGTTATAACGTGCAATTTTTGTAAAAAAAAAAAGGTTTTTCAGTACATCAGCATCAGCGCACATGGAGTGCGGATGCCCGGTGCAGTAAGATGGATATCTTACAAAACGATTCAGTTGGTCTTTTCTAATGCGAACGGCTCACGAGTGGAATTCGTTGCCTGCGAATGTATTCCCATAACAACATAATCTAGCCATCTTTTAGGCCAGAGTAAATAGGCTGTATCTAGGTGGACATGACCCATCTTCGACCGCATCGCCCCTTAACATCAGGTGAGACGGCAGTCAAATGCTGACCTATTTATTGTAAAACAAAACTGCGGTCACCAGGTGCAGATTCAGCGCTCGCATCACGCGTGTTTATTGCTTATACAACAAATGACTGGTAAATTTCATTCAACTCATACGATAAGTATAGCACGTGTGCAGGGAATCTGTGAAGCTGGCATGAAATGGGCGCGTGGGGTATGCGGGTGGATTTAGATAAATACAATTTTAGATCTATTAATGTGTTTTAAAATCAAGTTTCAAAGCGCGTTAGAAAAGAGTGCTAACGCCTGTGGCGTATTCTTAGCGGCCGCTTGTAGTCTAAACGCGCTCTTAAAACTCAAAAGTCATAGTTCTACATGACTTTTTAACTAAATATATAAATAAATACATAAAGAGACGAAGCCAGCAAACAAAATAACTACATTTAATTACACATTTATGTTTAAAATATTAAGCGCTTTAATCACGTCTAAGGTATAAACTATAAAGAATAAAATGCAAACAAATTAAGTGCTTTTTAGAATTCAGTAAACAGCTAAAAAGTTTAAATGAAACGTTATCCGTCTTTAATAAAGGTTTCGCTGTAGCCGCTGTAAAGCACTGCATTTAATATAATCCTCACGAACCTACAGCAATAAATATTTTATTAAAATCTTGAAGGAAATAAAACGTTCAAGGATAGAAAAAAGCTTTAGGTATACTTAAGGTGGCACTATTTCTTAACCACGAGCAAAGCACAATGGAAAGGTTCAATTTCGGCCTGGTGAAAATAGTTATTATTTCAGTGATATAAATTATTGACCTTAGTGTACAGTGTGTGCCAGTAAGTAATGTAAGGTGTACACAATAAATTCTCAATTTTATATTTTCAAGTACCAGTATTATAAAATAATAATAATAATTATATATATATATATATATATATATATACAAAACCCGGCGACCCCCGTT
>DVZN01000483.1:0-12972 GCA_018237365.1 Caria ino melicerta
ACATTTAATTATTTAAACTTTCTGCCTACCGGTTTCGCTTTTTACAGCATCATCAGGGCAATATTACTAACAAATTTTGTAAAAAGCGAAACCGGTAGGCAGAAAATTTAAATAATTAAATGTGGAACTGTACAAGTGTTTAATACAAAATATTACCTATTTGGTTCTCGAAGATGTAGATGTGGCAAATATGATGACGTTCCGTTTGTGGGTAAAAATTATGAGGATGATATTATACCTGGCAGTCTGAAGCAGTAACACCGTATTATCACCTTCATAAGTACATGATGCGGTAGCCACTGCGTAAATCGACGGCAGATTGGAGGAGGACAAGAAACCGTTCCCACCACAGGCAAGACGACACTGTTCCACGTGTGACGCTGATTCCGTTGTACTTACAGCTTTTAAACAACACGAAAGGGCGTGAATCTGAAATAATAACCAAAAAGATACCCACACATACACCAACGCGTGAGCACACGCACGATATACTTGTATTTGTAAATGAACGTGTCGAAGCTAAATACAACCACTTACCAAATAGACGTTTAAATGCAGCCCTGTCATTGAACAACGCCTTTCAACCAAAAAACTAGATTTATAGTTGAATCATTACAGCAATCAAAACGTTTTTCTCTACAACTGACTTAAAAGCCGCCTTAACATTGAATTAGTATGTTTTTCTGCCACTGCAGCGCTAGTTCTATTTTGTTTGCAAGATGTCGTCAGCAATATATTGTGTGCGTTGACTAATGGTTTCAAGTTATTTTATTGTGGAAATATAAATAACGATAAATTATTTCATTAAACTTAATGTGGCTGCCATTTCAATTATGAAATCATAAACACTTTTTACTTTTTATTAATATGATGGTTACTCTAACAAAGTGAAGACTAACTAGGTACTCAGCTTATTGACGTTTAGACCTTTTTGTTTGAAAGGCGTTGTTCAATGAAAGGGCTAGCTGTGCAATTAAAGAGCTATTTCAACCACTTGGCTGTGACAAACATATTACGTTTATTTTTATGAAATCAGTTAAACATTAAGAATAACGGGATAATTGTTACAGGAACACTAACTAGCGCATCAACAATATTTTATTGCAATCCGAAAACTTCCTTGTTGCCTATTTTTTCCATAGATCTTTTCCTTCCATAAATCGGAAAAAATCTCTATGAGTTTTTTCAGTTTATCTAAAAAAAAAATAACGTAGACTGGGATTGGATTTTTGTCCGGTATAGCGATGGACTTGCCACCTGTCACATCATAGGACCCAATATCATCGGCTAATTAAGTTAGGGCATGTAACCTATTGTTTACCTCAGAAAGCCTCTCCAAATTACCGACATTTAATTCCCTATCCATCTTGATATAAATATCCCATAAATTATGAGCAACGTGATGATATGCGTGGGCGGCGGCTATGGCAATGAAAAGTTTATGCTGTTGTGTTAAGTAATCTAAAATTTGTAGTTCTGGCTCACTGAAATTAAATAAACAATGGAATATTAATTTATTATTAAATGAAAACGAAAACAACATTATATAAAAAACTAAACAATAAAAACTATATCGTCACGCCGATTATCCTTGAAAGGGCATACAGAGGTACATACTAGTATGCGCCAACGATATTAAGTCCCATGATGTTATAGGTGGCAATTCTGTCTTCATATCGGGTGCAAATTCAATCCCAGGCAACGTTTTCTTTTTCGGAATAACTCAGAGAACAAGTTGCCTGAACTGAATCCAGGACCTAGTGCGTCAAAATCGGACACTCGACCATTAAGGTGATTATCTAAAATATCTGTGGATTGTTGTAGGTACCTGGGGAGACCTAGGTTGACATTCCATGACCACGGTCGATTTGACCGTGTATTATCCGAGAGTGGGGTCAAGTCTCCGAAACTAGCGAGTATGAAGAGAGTAATGCATGTGGAGGAAGCTAGGCAAGTATGTAGGAGTCGTCACACTTAGCACTCAATACTCTCTGGCTACCTCGTGAGGGACTTGGCGTGAAGATATGTATGTATGTATCTAAAGTATAATTAATATAAAAAAGCAAAATTTACCAAAAGAGGACCTCAAATTTAACCTGCTCAAAAATCTACCACGAAATTATTTAGGTACATTCGTTAAATTTCAATGTGTACAATATAGACATACACTACGTTAATTAATAACGGAGTTTAGAGCCAACAAACAAATTCTTTTATTAATCTCTTTTTTAGAAACCGGCGTGTATGTATGAAGAGAGTAATGAATGTGGAGGAAGCTAGGTAAGTATGTAGAAGTCGTGACACTTGGCAATCGATACTCTCTGCCTACTCCGTAAGGGACTGGGCGTGAAGATATGTATGTAAATCACACATATGGCCCTCATGATGATCTAACCCCAAGTAAGCCAATTATTAGCTTGTTTTATGGGTGTTAGTTAATGATATATACATAGAATTATACATGTGTAAATACCAGAATACATTTAATAAACACCCAGACCCAAAAATGGGAATGCCTATGTTCATCACACAAAGGCCCGCCCCCGACGGGAATCGAACTTAAGCCTCGCTTCTTGTCGACGCGGTAACGCATCTGCGCTACCACAGCCAGCGAGATGGTCCTTAGATGTTATAGGTACATGCGTCGTTTTCTTAAAGCACAAGTCTACCGGCTACTCTATCTTCCAGACTGAAACACGACAGTGGCGGTAGAAATGGGTAAGGTATTGAATATCAACTCGGAAAAGTCTGTCTGGTGCTGTTTATCTGCTGTCCCGGCAAACTTCGTCCCGCCAACAACCCGTCAATATTTTAGATTTAAATATATTACTATATCAGAATCATAGGCAGAAAGAATTTAATCAAAAATTGATATTTATAAAAAAATATATATACGATATATAAAATTAGGTATAGAATGTCATGTAGCATTAAGTTCACCCTTGTACATTTTTATGTGTATAATTTTTTTAACTAAAATAAATATATAAAGTATTGTATATAATATAGTCCTACTTCTATAACAAGCTAAAAAGTGGTTAAAACTAGTCGGACTCGCATACCAAGCTCTATGTTTTTACGTACTGCCCCCGTTTATAATCAAATAGTTAACTATTTGATTATGGGGAACCCCATGAGATACCCGTATTGACGTTTTTATTATTTGGCCATAGCAACATGTATACGAAATAGTAATTGATTTTTATATTATAACACCATTACATTTTCTACAGTTGGATGGATTTAATTTCAATGGTCGTTGACAGCGTGGCGAGTGTATCTATCGTTGACCTACCGCTAAGGTTTAAGTTCCGCACCTTAGCTTACCTTACGGGCCCACAGAAATCCAGCGTCGTGACTCCTGTCATGGCATATGCTGAGTGGGTCCTTTTGTAAAATCGTACCAAATACGTGGCTGTCTTAAATAAACTAATGAGGTATTTTATGTTGTTATTTTGGGACATCAAGATGATTTTAATATTGAAATACGTTTCAGGATGGTCCCAATGTTTTATCGCCTCATGTGGAGTGTGTAAATAAGGTTTTTTAAAACTAGACCGAAATCGCGAATAACTAGAAAAGTATTCTTATATTTCATTACAAGTAAAATAGGACACATTTACGCCTCGCCTCTGTGGTGGAGTGGTGTCGGTGTCCAACTTTGATGCGAGAGGACCTGGGTTCAATTTTTGGGTCAGGCAACTTATTTTTTATGAGTTTTTTTTAGTTTTTCTGAAAAACTTAACGTTGCCTGGGATTTGATATGTGCCTGATTGGCGACGGACTTGCCACCCGTCACATCAAGGGACCTAATATCGTCGGATATCGTGGATGTATACTAACTAGTTTGTAGTATCTACCTCTGCCTACCCCTCGAGGACATATGGGCGTGACGATATATATTTTATTTATTTATATTTTTACTAGGATAGAGTAAAATACACTTGAACATTTCGGAATATGTTTAAAAGGTCCCCTTATAAGGGATTGACTTAAAAAGTTAAAGTAAATATTTAGAACGGACACCATTTAATTTACATTTCAATCAGTGTGATATAACCGGTGGGAAGGGAACCCGTGTCGACGCCTTGCTTAAAGCTTTTGAAATATTCCTATAATTTCTGATTCAACGGGGAAAAGCCTATTTGAATTGGAAAGATCAAAGTGTAAAAAATTTATCGTTACAGGGAACGCGGAGCAAGAACGTCAAAAAGGCGTCAGGTACTTATTATTTCAACGGAGTCAATGTCTCGTCTGCTCACTCTCATTCTGTTTGTCTTTTCGATTGTTCCGGTGCATAGACTCCTCCATTACTCGGCACTGAAAGGAAAGTTTTGTATTCAATTTGGTATTATAATTCCCATTTGAAGTTGGCACGCACCATCGCCTCGTCATCGACTATGTAAATGGATTCTTCCGGAACTTTGTCGCGTTTTGGCCAAAAAACCATTTTCTTCGGTTGAAATTCACCTGACTCCACAATCCACTTTTTATGGACTTTGCTAAGCACATCAGAAACTTTGTAAGCAAACACTCAAATGCGGAATACGTTAGTCAAATGTAAGTGTATTCCCCAACATATAATTTATTGAAACGCTAAATAGTCTCACGGTTTGTGTAAATATTTCCATTCGCCTGAAATTTTATTCAAGCTCGCTTCCTTCGTGAGAGACGATGTAACATTTCAGTATTTCTCTTCAATTTAAAATGGAAACTTATCCCCGGGCTACCATAAAGTCTACATTTTCCATAGAAATCCACCGAGCTCTGCGTTCGATCCCAACCGGTGTCCACACTGAATCCGCCTGGATTTGGAAAACGTACATCGACTGAACGCTACCTGAGAGAGAGACTGCATTTTACAACGCGACAGCTTTTATTTTACGAGATGATTTTCGCATCTATTTCGCAGATACTAAAATAATAAGAGTTTTACGTTGCCGCGTATTACGAAGATTTTATGGTTCCCCTGCGCTCTGCTGAAGCGTCGTTACACTGGCTTACGAGGGTTCTTGTGACGAAATAATTAACCAAGAGTTATTCGTATCAGTGTGAGCTTTCCTTCCATCTATTGCCCACTAATATGATTAACATTATATATTGTATATTTCCATCCTCAGCACTTGGTGAAACTGCATATTGATATTTTTGATATTAATACACTTGCACTACACTATTGTGCTACACTTGTTCTTGGGCTACACTATTGTTTGAAAAATAGTGTAGCTCTGAAGATGCTGTAAAAAGCGAAACTGGTTGGCTAGTGTGTATAAATTTTAAAAAAAGTGAAATAGTGTAAATATCAATATCAAAAATATTAACATTATATAACCTTCCCAACTTTTGTCTACATAGATGTTTTGACTTAGAAATTTGCAAAACTGAATGTTATCCGAAGGCTTTTGATGAGAAGAAATATTGGTATCAAATAAAAACAAATATATTAATGTAATTAATTGTCTATTATGACAAAACAAGGAGGCTAACAAAAAAACACATTTAGAGACCTGGGAATCGAACCCAGGACTTGTCGCGTCAAAGTCGGACACTGACACCACTCGACCGCAGAGGCGATTATATTTTAAATGTATTAAAACTTGAAAGGGTATTCAATAAAAGTCAAAAATGAACTGAGGAAAGGCATAAAAATATTGAGTAAATGCATTGATGATTTTAGACTATAATATATATTCCGTATTTTTACTATTATTCCAATCCTTTCAATAAAATATAAAGGGTACAATTAAAGTGAAAAATCGGATTCAAAGATATATGGGAGGAAAGTGTGTCCAAACGTCTATATTCAAGTAAGAAACAAGGGACCGATAACAGATTACCCGCAAACACGTTTTAAATTCATTTCCCGACCCAAACGCCGATCGCACCCCGATAAAATGTGGGGACTGCTGGGAAACGGGGACATATTTACTTTGTCTCCCCACATCACCCACGGCCACTTTTCTGGTCAGGTAACGTGTTAGAGAAGAAAAATATTTGTAAAGGGCCAGTTATCCAACACTCCAGATTTACGCACATTACTGTGTATTGTATTGATTTTGTCTAATCACTCCGCTTTTGCAATGGATTGTTTTGTTATTTTAAATTTGTTTATTTTTCAATTTTTTGTAAGTATATCTCTGAAGTTTGTTTTTTTATATTAAAATTCTTCTCTTATAATTGAAAAATGTGTCTCCCGGATGGTACAGGGTACATTTAAAGGGTATATTATTATTGTATTGATTTTGTCTAATCACTGTCCTTTTGCCTCAAATTGTTTCAATTCAGTTTTGTTATTACCATTATTTTCTAATTGCTAAATTTTCTGCCGTTTGGTTTCTATTTTAAATTCTCTTAAATTTTACTATAAAAAAGGTGTTCAACGGGCTGTTTTGGATACATTTAAAAATAATGTGTGTTGAATAGATTTTATCTAACCAGTCCGCTTTTGCAATAAATTTTATCTTTATTTCAATTTTATTTAATTTTCAAATTTTTGACAGTATATTTGGTTATATTTATTATTTGTTTTCAAATTTAGGGACTTGTTTTTTTAACTGAGAAAGAGGTGTTTAACGAATTATTTCAGATACATTCTAACCCCGTAACATCAGAAGTTTCATATATGTACGATATTATATCAATTTAGACGGAACTTTCACTGGTAGATAGCTGATATAATTTTCGAAAAAGAATTAGGTTTCCGTGCAAAATGTTTTAAACACCCACGCGGACGAAGTCGCAGGTTTCTAATTATTAGAAGTATTATTTAAAACTACATTGCACCCTTGCGAAGACGCGGCGGGTCTCTAGTCCACCTTTATGTAAACAAAACCTACTTAAGTGTCGTACACAAACATGTACCTGTTAAGCGGTATTAAATACATAAGCAGACGAATTCGAAACTTGCTACAGGGTTGTTATCGTAACCGCAGAGCCCTTACGAACTCGTCCACTACAGTTAACTCCATTAGTACGTCAAGGACGATGTTTTGGCACCAGCTATTTTGGAAGCCGGGTCGAGCACTTGATGTAATCCGGTCTATTGCTTTGTATGCGGCCTTTACGTAAAAGTTGACCGCGATTTTATTGAATTACTCTTCGCACGTTGGGTTTAATGCTTAAATCAATTTAGTAGCAATGAATTCTGCCTGCGCTTACTTACTTAATATTGAAACTATTATCGACGCGAGTAATTTTGAGCCTTTTCAGCGCTTTATTTCATATGACGTATCAACAATTGTATTAAAAATAGGAAGTCGTAAGTAACAAGTTTTATGTAAGTAAATAATAGACAGGTCCCAAAAGAGCATTCAATGTTAATCTAGGATTATAAAAAAAGTAAAAAAAATATCGTCACGCCCATATACCCATCAATGAGTCCAACGCCATTCAGGCACAAATCCAATCCCAAGCAACGTTATGTTTTTTCAGAGAAACTGAAAAAATAATAGAACGAGTTGCCTGACCCAGGAATCGAACTCGGACCTTTCGTGTCAACATTAAATCTTTAAACTTAAAATTAAAACAAAAACACTAATCTTCACCAAAATTGAAATTTCGGTTCGACTCTCCGAGTCACATTAGACAACAATTAAAAAAAACCTTATAGACATTGGTTACCGTTTCAGAAACCAGCCGCAATGTTAAAGGTAAGATGGTCGATGTGTTAAGACTTCTTTGTAACATGTTTCTGTGGGGCTATGTACCATCAGTGGCCATATTGGTAGTGACCGCTGCTTACGATCCTTTCGACAGTGATGTACATAATCTGTTCTACATGGGGGACCCGCATCAACACGACAACAAAATGTTTTTAAAATTTATGTGTGTGCCCTATTTTGTCCTATAAATATACTAATTAATGTCTCTCACAGACATCACATTAAAAAACCCCAAAAATTATCAGTGTATCTCTATTATTTTATGCATGTATTATACATATAAACCTTCCTCTTGAAACATTCTACCTACTAAACACTACCGCATCAAAATCCGTTGCGTAGTTTTAAAGAATTAAGCATACATAAAAACAGACAAACCTGAGATGACTTTATTTTATACTAAGACTTGCGACCCGCCTCGGCTCTGAACGGGTTCAAAACTGATAGTAAATATACTACAGAATGTCTCTCACACACATCACATTAGAAACCTTTAAAGTTATCAGTGTTTCTCTATAATTTTATGCATGTATTATACATATAAACCTTTCTCTTGAATCACTCTATCTATTAAAAAAACCGTATTAAAATCCGTTGCGTAGTTTTATAGATCTAAGTATAGACATAGGAACAGAGAAAGCGACTTTGTTTTTTGTACTATGTAGCGATACAGCCTAACAACTAAACAGCCTAATATTCATTACAATATTTGGACACTGCATTATTTAACATTAATTGCCTATTAATATTAATGCGATGGAATAAAGGCGGAAGTGACTTCGGCTCTAGATGGATCCCCAACATAATTATTTGCAGATTAAACAAGACGATATTTTAGCGAGTAATAAAACCTACAATTATTAAGACGGTTGATCTTTTTACATGAACACGTGGAATGTCACGAGGGAAAGGCAATTAGCAAAAAAATGTCACCGGGAAAATTATACGAACTGATTTAATGTAAGAAAAATATTTTTATATTATATGCTTTACGTCATTAGTTATTATATTAAATAAATAAATATCCTTCGACAAATGACGCATATTGATCTAATTCCAAAGTAAGCAAGTTGCTTGTGTTATGGATGTTAGTCAACGATATTATACATGGAAATATATAAAAACCAGAATAAATTTAATACACACCCAGACCCAGAAACGTGAACGTCTATGTTTATCTCACAAATGCCTGCCCCGTCGCTCTTGAATCGAACCCGTGCCTCGCTATTCGTCGACGTGGTAAGGTAACTGTGTTACCACTCGGCCAGGGAGACATTCTATAGCTATTATAACATCTTTTTCTATTAGGTATAAAATAAAAAAATAAGAATGATAAATTCGACGGGTGCTAGCCACAGCGCCTTGGTGTAGTGGTTAACATAACAGCCCGGTACGCTAGTGACGTGGGTTTGCTGGGATTGGATTAGTGGCCGATTGGCGACGAACTTGCCACCCGTCACATCATGGGACCTAATATCGTGGGTGCATACTAGTATGTACTTCTGTCTACCCTTTCGAGGATATATGGGCGTGACGATATTCATTTATTTATTTTTATTTTTCAACATTCTATCAAGTAGAACGAGAGAAATGTGTATATGTACTGTGATAGTCGTGTAGAAGTAAGAATATAAAAGGTTTCGGAGACTTGATATCAATACAGTTGTTAACGTTAAACTTACGTTACTCGACGGTAATGTTATTCATTAACGCAAACGATTAATGCGAATTGCCAGATGAGGAAGATGACTGAAGTTAAGATGAATGAATGGCATCTAACGTCGGTCTTAGTAATTAAGAGAGAGATCGAAGGTAGATCACTCAGACGGGCTGTCTTACGAGCTCTATTAGCGATGGACAGTAATGTGACTAATGGTCATTTCTAAAGTGTGTTCTGGAAATAACTCAATTTGTTGTGATCTTGACGATTAGTAATAACTCATTGTTTAGAAAGGTAATCAATTATGCTATTTGACATTCTTATACTTCAATTTTTTTATTTTCCTGTGGTGGGGTATGAATTACGGTAATCGAGAGATATATTTCATCGCGTCGGAGTCTACAGTTTCTTGCGCAACACCTTGATTGATATGTGGCGCCCCTCTACCGTGCGATTCCGAAGACATTTTCTACCTCGTACAACACCTTTATAGAACCTGCTGCCAAAGACGATATTCCCAAATATATACGAGTTGGAAACCTTCAAGAAAAAAGTCTCATTCCTAAAAGGTCGGCAACGCATCTCTGAGACCTCTGATGTTGCGGATGTTCGTAGGCGGCGGTGATCACTTACCATCAGTTAACCCGCCTGCTCGTTTGCTCTTCTCATATAAAAAAAATTGAAATTGGTTGGCCCTGTCTGAATCCCTGCAACTTTTCACTGATTTCAGCTACTAACTGCTAGCTTACGATGTTTTTAGAATTCAAAATATGTTTTAAGTTACTTTGAACTCTTCAAATATAAATATATAAAGTTATTTCAATTTTTAAATTTAATATCTCTCGAACGAGTTGAGTTCTTATTTTTAGTCCCTGTAAGATAAGTGTATTAAATCCAAAAATTGTATCTGCAAAATATACTTTTTCACAAATCAAAGTTTTTACTTCCTCTAATTTAAATAATTTCGTGCAAATAACTTGTTAATTAGTAATAAGACTCGACACGAGTTTGCAAAATAAAAAACTTTACCTTGACGAGGAACGTCCAGTAAAATAGTTGTAATTAACTTATAAGACCAACTTAGAGTTATAATAATTTAACTCGGAATATTTCGTTGTTTGTATTTCTGTTAAAATGAGATGACTACGGTAGAAAGTGGTGGAATAAGGACAAAAAGTATTCAAATCTCCGTCGCTTGTATTTATCTTTGCGCGGCGCTGACGGCGGTTAAATATCTGAGGCTAGCTCGGGACTCCAGCAGGCACAAATGTAAATACAGCATTGCCTTTGAAGCATATTTAAGATGTGTTTGTTTGTGCTCCTGAATAAATTCTTGATATATCATCCTTCTTATGTTTTATGGTAAGAGTTATGAGATGTTTTATATTGCTTCTAATATATAGCGACAAAATTAATAAGCTACAACTGAGACTTGTAAATTTAAATGTTGTTACTAAAGTGAATTACTCATACATATATATCTTCACGCCAAGTCCCTTACGTGGTAGGCAGAGAGTATCGAGTGCCAAGTGTCACGACTACTACATACTTGCCTAGCTTCCTCCACATTCATTCCTCTCTTCATACATACACGTCGGTTTCCGAGACTCAGGTGAGATATCTAGTCTAAATAATTAACAGTACTTTATATATATCAGTTTAATATCATTTTTATATATAACAGTAACAGAATTTCCGGAAAGGAAATTTAAATGTTATTTAAAAAAACTCTTTCAAATAAAGCATATTTTAAAATAAATGAATAATTTAATGACAAAAATGTATGGTTACCATAAGTTAAATTAAGCTATTGTAATTTTGTGATGATGTAAATTTGAAGTGTTTATTTATTTGTTAATTGGATTGAATTAACTACAAAAATTTATTAATTAATATAATTTTATTTTGACATATTATATACTTTTTATACATTTTGTCATTTATATTATTTTGACATTTTACATCATTAATATTAATTAATAGATATTTCTTTATTTTTATTAATTAACTTATTGTAATTTTGTGAAAAATGTAAATTTGTTTATTTTATTTTAAATTTAATTTATTTTTAAAATTGTCGTTCAAAAATGTATTAGTTATACTCATTTTGAATAAAAAGTTATTCTAAAGTATTCTATAACACTAATAATATCCTTTAAAAATACGCACTGGTTTACTGCCTACCGCCACGAATAAAGAGCGTGACGGTATCGCCTTTGTACTGTCTCGATTTATTCAGTGCGAGACACCTCATCAATCATAATACTTTATGCTCAGCGGGGGTTCGCTGTTTTTGAGTGAAAGTAATATTTTTGGCGACAATAGTGTGAAATTGTTACATTTTTAAGAAAGTTTTCTTTTATAGCAGAAGCAAACGAGCAAGTAGGTCACCTGATGGTAAGTGATCACTACCGCCCACGAACAACTGCAACATCAGAGGCATCACGATTAAGTTGACGGCCTTTTAGGAATGAGTAAGCTCGTTTCTTGAAGGTCCCCAGAATGCTCCGGAAACATCTCCACTGGTAATTGGTTTTACAAAGGTGTAGTATGAAGTAAGAAATGGAGGAAGTGCATCGTTGAAGATCAGCAGTATCTGGATGGTGCGGGTGGAATTTGGAGTCCAAGGGATTATATTAGTTATATTATATTACACGGTTCAGAACGAGAAATTTAATGGTGCCTTTGGGGATTGAACCCACATCTCCAGCGTACTGAAATGCTATGCTAACCACTACACCAAGGAGCTGTGGCTAGCACCCGTAGAATTTATCATTCTGATTATTTTTATCGATTACGTCGATGGTAACGCCCTTTCGGGTAACATTTTCATGAACCTATCAAATGAATTTATCGTTACAGATAAAAATCACATTTTTATAATTGTACATTACCTCGTTTTTTACAATCGGTTATGTTTTTCAAGGAATTAATTATATTATATTCGTCTAAGGGATTATATTATATTAGAATATGTATGTTGCAGTTCATAAAAAGGAAAAAAAGGGGAAATAATTCACTGGCCGAGTGGTGAACGTACTTGCTTTACCATGTCCAAAATAGCAAGGCTCGGGTTTTCTCACATAAAAGTCACGATTATCAGTCGAGATTCTTAAACAAATGTAGAAGACATCACGTGAAAGATCAATTTTAATTTTTGTGGCAAAATGAAGTGGCTGTATAAATATGCAAGTCATAGCCTGCTAATGCATCTTCAAAAAAACTCCCTTCAAATACCATCGTCATGTCAAAAAATGTCGCGTCATGCGTCAACACACCAGTAGCTCATGACATCTTACTTAAAATATGTCAAAACATTTTAAATTTATCGTTTTCTCATTTTATCCGTAAAGGCTTTTGAAATTGAAGTGTATTAATGTATTTTTAAGCGACCGCTCAACAAGGTTACCTACTAACTGAAATAAATTTATGACATGTGTTTTTTTATCCGCCATATTTGTGACGTCGCGAAATTTTGCCCATATCAGCAGATCGGCTGTTGGCTGCAGCTTTGCCAACGTTTTAAGTTTAATTAGGTATTAAAGGTACATTTACTTTTTACATTTAAAGGTAACCGGGGAGACCTAGGTTGACATTCCACGACCAAATCGGCCGTATATTATCCGAGGGTGGGGTCAAGAGTCTCCGAAA
>DVZN01000484.1:0-12971 GCA_018237365.1 Caria ino melicerta
TGTTAACGAGTCCGCCCTCAACGGATGTAGTTTATTCAACTAATGGGGATTACATTTAGCCGATCGAGCCATCAATAACTCGAGCACAACCTCATAACTGATTACAACTATTCTGTTTCAGAGGTTTTTGTTTATCGTGTAGTGAACTTGATGTGAAGGTAATTTTGCCTTTTTGCAGTTAGAAGATTGAAAAAACAACTCCGAATAAAAAAGGCGATACCTAGAAATTTGTTTAATTTTTCAACCAATTTCCCAAAGAGGAGGATTTTTGAGCCGGTTGTATTTTTTATGTTTGTATTTTAAAAATTATTAAAAAAAAGTCGAGATAGTTTTCTATTTGGATTTTTGGTTTAAAAGAATATGTTTTCGTGTAAACCCTGATTGATTTTTTTCTGATATTTTAATTAACATAAACTCTTAAACTATTTTCTTATACGATTATATTAGTTTTTGTCACTTATATATTTTGCATAATATATTTTTCAGCCTACTCCATGCATTAAAACTGCTTGCGAATACCTTCTGTAGCAAAAATTTATAGACGGCGCTGATCACCTATCGGTTTTTATTCCGTTCTTTAAAAAATCTCACTTACTAATAATACAGAAGTGGAATCTCTTTTAAGATCAATGCTGTACACTATGAAATGGAATTGAAACACATGTACCCTATTCTTTTTACTGTAAGTAATCAAAATAAGCAAAATAATTAAAACGCATAAAAGAAAGTATACTGAAAAATGATAAAGTCGTCATTTTTCCTTCGTCAAAGGCGCCAATATACCAGTAAAAGGGCTGAATGAACGTCGCTTATGAAAAGCTAGAAGAAAATCGGTATCGTGATCTACTTTTTATATAGATAAGTAGAGGGACCGGCACAAAGGCAGCTATCGGAAGGAAAACGAAAGGGTAATGCGGGTATAAGATGCGCATCGTCACACACGGCCTAATCACGACACCCCCTCCTGCCACCCTAACTTTTGCATATTGCCCAAAGTGCCCATGTCCCCTACAGGGTGTACATTTTTGCTAGCGGGCTCCATCGCCACACTACTGTTATTTAATTTTGAATTTTGTTGCCTTACAATAGACTTGTTGTTAGTTTTTCGCTTGTGTTGTTGTGTGATATTACTTATTTGAGTGTTGGGAATTCTCAATGGTTTTGATTCTCGATTTCCACCTTTAAGTCGTTCGAGTAGGGGCCATGCTGGTTTTTGTTGTGCAATTGTTTTTGACGTTTGAGGGATGCGTCTTAATTGTGTGTATTATTGATTTTTAATATCTCATCTCTGTTTATAGCCACTGGCTGAACATGTTTTGTCTGTACGTTTTGGTTAATAAAAATCACACGACCAAACTGTATAATAATTTAAATTTTTACCTTGTTAGACATCGATTATTTAATTCCACGATTAGACTTGTAAATATCAAATAGAAATATTTTATTTGTCGATATTTTGGACCTTAGTGTACGACATGTAACTGAAATGCTTACAATATACGACGATTTATGTCAAACTGAAAATTTTAATTCTTGTTAAATTTTATCTGTCTCATAAAATTCTACTGTTTTTCTTGAAATGTTTATGCCTTTGTCAATATTTATATTCTCATAGGGTATTTGTTACATTTATACCTTTAGAAATATTTTTATTTCAACAAGTAACTTATGATTTTGTTTTTATGACATAAGAAGCATTTGTAACGTCCACTAATTGCTACAATAGTCTATTTGGATTATTTTGCAACAAAGGTTATTTGTTTGTTTAAATTACAAGGATCATAGACGCCGCCGGTGTAGGCATGTCGAGTCGTAGCTCAGCACTCTATCCCATCGCAGATATTTCTAGAAATGACTAACCTACTTTGTACTCGCAATTAATGTCAATTTTATTTATAATTAGTGGCCGTAGGGTTGGAATGTTATGAAAAAATTATTAGTGCATGCGCTCGCGCATCAAATATGCGGGTGTCAACATATCTAAAGTATTTGCGGACTTATTCTGGAATTATAAGTGCTGTGGCGGTCCCTTTCTAGCTCTAATTAGTTCGCTTTACTGAATATCCTTTAAAACGGCATCATTATGTACCATTTTATTTTATGTTGTTAACACTCAAACGTTAATTAAACTATAATTATAGATATGAGTTAGTACCGACCTATGATTCTCTTTATGTCGCTTAAGACAGATTAAATCGTATTCAGCGTATAGTGAATTACCTTGATTTTACTTAGCACTTTAATAAATCACTCAAAATAGACGCCGTCCTTAGAAATTTCATGCATATCTTACCAACTACTTATTCAATGCTAGAAAGGGGAATGTTTGTATGGCAGCATGTTCTTGACGTATGTCGCCGCATTTTCCAAATTATTCTTTTCTCACTAACCATCAAAATAAAGACGAAATGCGGCACCATCGGATAAGTAGTAAGTACGTATGCACGTATTTTCCTAATCCTGAAATATCAGACTCAATTACTAAAAAATACGTTTCTTCCATAACTATCGTCATAATGGCTTAAGTAAATATTCTGAAATTCAAAGGGACAGTCAAATAGATACGCACTATACCTATAGTTTCTTAGATATAAAAAAATGAACAAAATTAGACTAGACCCTGGGAAAGAATATTTAACACTTTTTATCGGAAAACCTGGAACGGGTTGCACTAGGGGATAAAAGTTTGTATGGAATTTCGTTAATGCCAAATATATAAACCACAAAAATCATGAAAATTTATATTTAAGCACTTGAAAGTAAATAGGTACTAATATACTAATTACTTTTCAGACATGAGTGATTTAGATATAATATTGATGTAAATGAAACTTTATATTAAAATGAGCATTTGAATTCAGCTGCATACAAACTTTGTACTTTCTAAGTTGATTATATTTTTATAACGTTAGTATAAGTCTTCTAAAGTTCGTATTATCTGAAAGCTCGCATACGGTATACGATGGCTTTGAATTGCAAGACGTAGATTAACTAGATGTGTCAATGTAAAGATGCAACAATATGTTTATTTAAAGATTAATTTCTAAAAACACTTTTACTTTTAAATGAAGTAGAAGTATTACAACTTATAGAAAAAAAACACATTACTTTTATATTGTAAAACTCAAATAAAATTAAACTGTTTTAAAAAAAATGTGTATCAGAAATTTTATTACAGCTACCGACGAAAATTAATTAAAACTTATAATATATTAATTAATAAATAAAAAGTGAATCAACAAAAATAAAAAACAAGTTTTAACCATGATTTGGGAAATATAAATATATTAGTTATCAAAACTTCGATAATTATTATATACGGATATTTAAAAAAATGTAAAGAAACATAAAATATTGAAATTATAAAACTAACCATTATTAAAATGTTATTTTATAAAGATAACCTTACACTTTATTATGAATATATAATATGTACTAATGAATAAATTTGTGATACATTACTACGTTTATGAATTAAGATCACTTTGCTTGTTTTGTTTGTTATTTATGTACGAAAACGTTCGATAATAAAGTGCAGGCTTTAAGATTTTTACATCGCCTATTGGTTAAATATGTGCTCGCTACTTAGTATGCAGATGTAATGAGTAAGTTACCGCGAATTCCTCTGTCAAATTTTTTTAACGTTTTTTTGCATCAAATCTGTAATTAGATGTTAGATGGATGCTTACAGTCGTTTTAATCGACATTTAAATGTACCCGTTCGCATTGACGTAGAACACCGATGTAACTTATTTTTGTAATATTGTTTAAATCCAGTAAAATTAATTACGGAAATAAATAAAATCTGATCCATTAAAATTAATTACAGAAATAAATAAAATCTGACCATAGTCTATGATATTTTCTCAAAATAAAAATTAAGATTTAACACACAATACGAATAATAAAAGTAGGTGATAATCATTAAAAGTTACGTTGCATTAAAAAAATACGAGTTTTTTAACGATATAACTACACGTTTCATGCTTTGTTTACGTTCTGTAAGGTGTAACAAGTAAAAAACTCCTTCCTTAGTCATTGTTTCAATTTACATTTAATATCAAATATAGAAACGTAACCTTAAATTAACATTTCGTTATTTATAATAACTTTACTAAATAATTAAGGCTCAAAATACTTATACCAAAATAGCACTTGTATACATATGTACTTGTTGTATCTACCTTAATTCAATACAATTAATGTTGCTGATTAAATAAAAACAAGCATACTTATATGCTTTTTATCGAAAACCTTATAATTATATTAGTATACAAAACTCCAACGGTACCTATAATTGCCAGTCCTAGAAATTTGAACCCACCATATAAAAAAATTACCATATCCAGAACGTCTTAAGTAAAAATTAAATTACTAAATTGGGACCTTCTAGAAAAACTTACATCGATGACTCGTTCCCCTTCCGCCATACTATTTGCACAAGTCTTTAATGCTTTATTTTGTCTATTTGCTCAGTCTAATTAGAAAACTCCGAATAACGACTAATATCAAATTTTGTCGCTTTCATGTTCGTTTCTTTTACAAACAATGCGAACAATTAACTGCCAACTGAAGCTTAAATATCATTTTTAAGGTTCCATTTATAAGACGATTGTAATTTTAAACTATGAATTATAAACATGTTCCATTTTACAAATAAAATTAATGGAATAATGATAACGATGCTGATTCTTATTATTTAATGTGTAAAAAAAGTTAACTGAGTTACAAAAGAAATTCCTACTTCTCAGAATAAGAAGTTTCTCAAGTCAATTATAAAAAAATTATTCATATATAACGCCTCATTTCAGTATTACACTATTTACTAAAGGATTTGTTATTTTTAAAAATAGGAATACTCTCTATTTGATCCTATTGAAATCTGGAGAATGAGAGTGACTTTTTAATAGCATTTCAGTTTCATAATTTAACTAACTACTTATAACAACAATTTATCAACAAATTCTATAATAACGTAAAAAACTTTTAAGCGATTACTTTTCAGATACACTTTTGATTTATTTCATGGATATATATTTACATTACGGAAATACATTCGTAAAAATATTGTGCAAATTATGATTATCATACTAAAGTATTGTTTTAGTTTTGTTTATATAAATTGTAAGTTAGTTTCATTTTACAAAATGTTAAATACTTCAAATTTCACTTTGCAATTAAACCAGTGTTGTTTTAAAAAAGTACATTGAATAAATTCAAATGGAATAAAGCCCAATTGGACTGAATTATACTGGCAACGGAGCGATAAATACAAGTCGAAACTGAATTAAAATAATTGTCTAGATTGCATTCCGTTAAACGTGGATTCCAAAAGGCCGAACTAACCATCCATCTTTTTATGTTTTAAAAATGTACATAATTTTATTGGCTTTACATTATAAGTCGTTAAATTAACCCAATTGTATTAAACTACAGTTTTTGAAATTTTCGAAAAAATTAAATTTTCTTAGTGTGGTTCGGGCCAACAACTGATTTATTTAAGATTAAGAGTAGTTGTGTATATTTCAACCAAGACTTTGTTTTTTCTACATTAAATATAAAAATTAAATATACTATAAAACTCAGGTAACAAGGCCATTTTTATTAAATTCGGTTCAATATAAGCGTGGTTAAGATACCTGTAGGTACCTGGAGAGGCACATTTTACGACTAAATCGCTCGTGTATTATCCGATGGTGTCAAGATTCTCCGAAACTGGCGCTTTTGTTTGAAGAGAGTAATAAATGTGGAGGAAACTAGGCAAGCATATAGGAATTGTGACACTTAGAATTCGATACTCTCTGCCTCCCACTAAAGGAAGTTGGCGTGAAGATATGCATAAATTATGTTATTATAAATAAATAAATCACCAGATGTTAGTTTTTTATACTCAACTTATGTATTACTTAGTCAATAAGTGCAAGCCTTATGATAGTAGTTTTTATAAGTTCTTCGCGTTCTAACACTAACACACGGCAGAGGGATATTGAGCTACAATAAAATATACTTGTACAAAACGCCAGAGATAATATTATATTAACATATAAAATCGTGTTTTAAATTGCAAGCCAAAAAGATCAAGATATAGTGAGCGGGCAACACAACCGTACACTTTTAATTGCGCCAACAAAACGATATTTTATAGTCTACCGGCTACACTTTTTTTACCCCCGCCGCCTCGCAGCCGTTACTCAAAATAATCTAGCTCAGATATCTTTGCGAAAACACCCCCACAATGATGTATGCGCCGCAAACGTGAAAGAATAACATTTTCGTTTGTGAAAATTCTTTCCTTAATCCCGGCCAGCGATATAATGAATCGCGTGTGGACATTGCTACTGACTGAATCTGTTTTGTGGTATTAAAAGTATCGAGACTATTCAGTTGTTGGTTCAGTATATTTTTGTTTATTTTATGAACATAAATATTAATAACTAGTGAATTTGCATGAGTTACATGTCCTTCTAAATGTCGTCTTTTCCATATTTCATTATTAGTATTTCTTTTACCGTATCATTTTATTGATTTATCGGTAGTACTCATTTTATTGATTACCGTTGCAAAACTATTTACACTTTAGTAAATTACACCCTAACACTTAAATGAATGTAGCTTTTTTATTTTAGCACTCAGCTGAACATTTCAAACTTGGGTTGGGTTTCAAATTTGGGTTATTAAGGTATTGGATAAAATAATTTAATAAGTATCGCCTATGTGGTGTAACGTTACGGCTGTCGCCTGTTAAGACCGCTAGCCGCTTAGGTCCCGATTTCAATTCCCAGGTCGAGCAACTTTTCTCAAAATGTTTCTGAAATTATTCTGAGTAAGCATGACATTGCCCAGGATTGGAATGTGCCCGAGTGGCGAGATAGGCTTGCCACCTATCACATCATGGACCCTAGTACCTTGGCTAATCGTGAGTGTTCTAGTATATCTACTGGACTTACGAGTCGTAGAGTTTACTAGAACACCTCTGCCTACCCCTTAATAGGCGTGAAGGTACTTTTTTGTTTTAATGGTTACAAAACAACAGACAGCAACTAGTTACTCAATAAAGTTCAATGGAAGCATTTTGAAATGCATACTCCTTCCAATAACAAACGTAACAAAGCCCAAACACTAACCTAAACAATATCATAAACAAGAACTAAGTTTCGATCTGATTTTATAACTGCAACGATAGACAGGCAATAAATGAGGTTCCACAACTTATAATTGCTTCATTTCGTTGTCTGTTTCCAAAGCAATTGCATTCCAGTTTTCTATGACGTTTATTTTCCTATCGGCTTATGTCGAAAACGAACCGAAAATTGTGAAAATCAAAGTCCGCCTGTCAGCGTGAAACTAATCGTTAAAATGTTCTGTCAATGTTTTTCAAACCTTTAACGAGTTCAAAAGCATAGACAAGTTCCCGCCAATTCACCTGTCAAATGAATCTGATATTTGCAAACTATTTATTATTTATGGAAACAGACAATTTGGAATTTGATATTATTTAAGTTAAACATGCACGCTCTGTTCAAAGGCGATATGGTTAAAATTTAAAAGCGATTACCTTAGTTTTTAAAACACAATTTAATTTTTCTAAAATACATGATCCCCGCCATAAGATATCGAAGATGTTAGCGGAGTACGTTCTTGAATCTTGAGGCTAAGTTAGTAAGATTATGCATAAATATCTTTAAATTACTTCAAAAAAGAGGAGAGAAAAAGTGCATATACTAGATCCTTGTCGCTGTGAGCAAATATCGTCAAGACATTGAAAAGGGCAGCGCCAATGAATATTTACTGCTACAATGAAAGAGCTTCCATCAGCTTGTCTTTATGTACATATTGCTAAAGTTAAACCGCACTTTTAATATCCCATCCTAGTCACACACTTAATTTACAATCGTGACGTCTATATTATCCATCAATGACCAGTCTAAAAGCGCCGCGTCAAATGCTTTGAATATTTATATGATGGCGTTGTTGTCGTGACATCGAGAAAAAAATCGCACATCGAATGAATGGTTAAACTTAATATAATCCAAATACCATTTTATTAATGCTTCAGCATGCATTTGTATGTGTTCACCTAATACTTGAAAGAGGATTATGTATCCTACTAATATTATAAATGCGAAAATTTGTGAGTATGTGTATATGGATGTTTGTTACTCTTCACGCAAATACTACAGAACCGATTACGATGAAATTTAGTATGTAGGTAGCTAAATACCCAGATAACTCATAGCTTACTTTTTATCCCGGAGTTCCGGAATTTATTCCGGAATGGGATAGGAATTTACACGGGAATACCGAGAATTTATTTTGTCCCACGCGCAAGAAGCGGGCAACAGCTAATATTTTTTTATAATAATAAACAAATGTAATTAAACAGATTGCACGCCTTGATTAAACTCCAAGTAAGCAAATTAGTTGCTTATTATATGATTATTACTTGTCAATGATACTTATGCAGACTTGTACATAAATTCAGAAATAAATTTAATAAACAACAAGATCCAAAAACACTCCGTTAAAGGTAAACTAACTACTCGAGCAACGAAGCATTTACTTTAATTATTTTTGTTCACGCAGAAACACGATGGGTTTGGACGAAATACAAAATGAACCAGCTCCTTGTCAGAGTTCAACTAAATCATCGGTCGTAAAACGAGATTGGTCGAAATCTCTTTTAAAGCCGAAAACTCATGTCCAGCTGTTCAATCATTCATGTCACTTATCATTTTTCACCGAAATGAAACTCGCTTCAAACTATGCAGGCCTGTGATAGATGTGGAAAAAAGAAAAGGCCAACTTTCCGCTCGTAGGAGCTCCACGTCTTTTTGTTTGGCAGTGTTGGTATTGCTCGGCAGATTTCGGCGTTTGCATTCAGAAAGGGTTCCGAGCTGCTTCCGTGTTACGGAATATTTTGGCGGCTAATATCAGCGCCAATTCCCGTGTTTGACCAGTTTGACAGATCACCGACGTGTACTTTGACGACGAAATAGCGTATTATGCGCTTTTATTTGGGCTTATCTTTCTCTATTTCTTTTGTGATCGAGACTGACGTTTTATGAGGACGGCTTTGTCAGCTTCGAATTGGTTCAGTTTTGTTACTTTATTGCCTTTTATGACTTCCTATATTGGTTAATTTCTCTTTTGTTATTAATGTTATCGACAGTGTGTACTTTTGTACTATAGTTTTGCTAAATGAGTGAGATAATTCTATCTGGTCACCAAACTGCCGGTCCAGCATAGTGACTATGGACAAAACCCTCCTATGTTCACTGGAAGAGGGCTACGTTCAGCAGTGGACAGGCTAAAGAATGAATGAAAAATTAAAAATATTATTAACACAACACATATTAGAACTTCAAATTGATCAAAAATTCAAATTTCACATTTTATTCAATTGTTTGGATAATTCTACGCGTGCGAATCCACAATATATTCTTAGTCTATATAAACATAATTTAGAAACGTATAATTTCATTTTACTTATAGAAAATTATAAAAAAAAATAAAGAAAATTATTAATAATCCTTTATGAATTATGAATATCATTATAACTCAATATATTTTCAAATAACCCTGGCTTAGTTGTTGCCAGTGATAAGAAAATATTCATGTATTACTATGTGCTAATTACTGTTTATATCATTTCAACTTAATAATTTTACTTTACTTGAAGATAAAATTGTTAATATAGTATTATCACTTTTATCAATAACTTGATTGATAATTAATTCGTGATTACATTTTTGATCGTAAAATAATTTGTACGATAGAATAGACAAAATAAGCTTAAGACAGTTCCGTGAGAAAGATTAAAAAATACTTCATAAATAACGCTATTATTTGCAATGAATTGAGATATGTTTGCCAATGTTAATGTCGTATAATGTATTAATGTATCGGCGATAGTAATGCTTGGTATCAACTGCTGATTGTTACCAATAATTGTGCCATAAGTTGAACTGTCATTGCCATTAAATGCCTTAAAGAATTCAAATGAGTTAAACAAATAATTACATTTTATTGCATTATATGAGCTTTAGAATGTAAACTAGCTAATATATTTCTTAATGGTAAAAAATACGTCATTTAAAGATACTAAAGATGTCAAAAACGCATTGCCAACCTTAAAGTAAGACCTATTATGAGCACTGACGTCATAGTGGTAGGAATAAAGTGATGGATGGAACTACGAAACATTGTACAGAACATTTAAGATCACGGTGACATGTCTGCCTGAGTCTGGAACAACGCTATGAAATTAGTCGGTGTATATTAGTAGTGATAATGTTTTAAGGAGTAATAATGATAAAGTAAAAAGGGTTTCATTAACGAGAACCACAGCGCAGGCCAGCGTGTAATCACTTCACAAGAGCAACACCAACAGCCCGTTCTAAAAGACAGCAATTAAACTAAAACACCCGCCTACAATAAAAACCTGTAACAGTGCTGGTCGGTCGACAACATAAATGTCCATACTAATGATTGTAGGCAATTGTTGAGGGTTGCCTTTCAACCCTTCACCGAAGAAAACCCGTGTGGATTTTGTCATAAGCTTTTGTCGTATGCTTAAATAACAGAAAACCTTTTTTAAGTATTGGAAAGCAAACGAGCTATAACGCCGCTACAGCTTCTACAAAGCTGCCTATTTCACTAAATTTATAAAGGGAAAAGTCTTATTTTTTACTTGTTTGTTTATAATGGATAGACACAAAGATTACTCGTCTAATTTAAATAAATCTTTCGCTATTAGTTAACTAAGTAACTAAACGTAACATAGGCTATGTTACTTTTAGAAAAATTTGTTAAAATCAAGTCAGTAAAAGTCAAACTATATGTGGAATAAGCCGCCGAGAGCTGCTATTTATTTTTAGTCATAGAAAGTAAGGATTTTCTAAATGTAAGATTCCAGATGTTTTTTTTACTTTCCTTAAGATTAAGTGAATTTCAATCGGCTGTTCCTGTTTTATTTATAGAATACAAATCAAATAAATATATGGTGAAATTATTTTTTCTATACCTCATTAAGTACTGAATAAAAAAATCATTATGCTTGAGTTATAAGTTACTAACAAATTAAATGTTTGTGTATATAATATTAAATATCCTTATTACCCGCTGTCGCCCATGGCTAGTGCCACAACTGTAATAGCGGTCAGTGCAGGGCCGAATTAAGACAATAATTACTCGTGGTTCTGTCCGGGCACACTTCGTTTCGGCCAGTACTTTTTATGTTCTCAATTGACTGTGTATAAATGAGTAGACATTCACATATACACATTTTCATTAAAATCCTAACTTTAGCATTCGGTTAGTTCCAATGACAGTATGAGAAAGAGAAATTATAATTTATACACTACGCGACCCACACTTTAATATATATATTTAAAAAACCGCAAACTGTTACAGTTCTTTATTGAACGTTTTTAAATTTTCAAAAGCTTTGAATTCGTATGCCTATGTGGTATGTACAACAATATTTTTGTTTGTCTGCTTCTATTTCCATTTGGAAATATCGCTTTGTGTCGCTGGATCCATAAAGATTTTTTACTTTTCAATATAGACCTTCTAATTAATACAAATGAATAAACAACATATCTCATATTTAAAATTAAAACTAGTATCTAATCTCGACTTAATTAGTTACGGCTCTGATGTCTTTCTAAAAGTATTTTATTAAAATTAAACAAAAACAGGTTCTTATTGGATTTTACCAATTAATCACCCAACAAAACAAGTATAGTTTAATAACGCCTGAATCATATTTATTCAAAGATAACGTGAAAGAAAACCCACCAATTAAGTTTATTTAGTTAATGATTTCGCGGCAATTACCGCAGTACTGTGGAGTCAAAGTGATAACAAAACAGTATAAAGTTATGCATGATAAAATTGATTAAAAATTGCACAAACACGAGTCACACCCACACACGGAGTGAAACAAGGACTCTAAATAACTATCATGTTTTATTAATAGAATATTTTACGGACTGTTATTGTATTTTACTCAAAAAACGATTTCTATGTTAGACTCTATCATTGGCCTTCCCACATTGCATTACATCATGGGACTTACTTCGACTAATCGTGGGTGCATGCTAGTGTGTACCTCTCCCTACGCTTTCGAGGATATATTTTAATTTTGATGATTTGTAAATAAGACGAAATGTTAAAATGTAACTCAAACTAAATTTAATACTTCGATTTACTCTTTACCGCATGACAACCTGTGAAAAATCTTTGTTCAGAGCCACACACTTAAATGATTTGTACTGTTCATAATGACAATGACACTCTCTTATCGCGCTCTTGTGTAATAGTGTCTGACAAATCTTTTCATGTTTAAGTATTTTCGTATTAAATGAAATTATAAAAAAATGTTATACAATTAATATTTTTTATTTTCTGACTTGTGGGATTGCTTCCGTATTTTTAATTATAGAGTAGTTAAATAGATATTTATTTCATTTTATTTAGTATCTCAAAGGTTTAGTAGTAAGTTTGTAATAAGATATACATAGCGGAACATTAAGAAACCCCTAAAGTATGCATACTATCGGCCAAAACTCCGGTGTACCAGTAATAGTTGAAATTAGCTTGTATTCAATGAATGAAATAAATAGAAGGGCTGGAATTTCAGAGAATCATTTCTTATGAGATGCCTTGTTCATACAAAGAACACACCTCCAAATTTTGGATGTTTTGGATGGTCTATGTTCAGCGGTTTAAGCTGTGTGTAAATCCAGTCATTCCAGTCCAGGACAAAGGATTTTTTATATTGAGTTTATATCAACAATTTTCGTTTTTACATAATTTAGAATTTTGTTTATGAAGATATATTTCTAATCTGTATTTTGTTTGCATAGTATAACACCACCAATTTGGCTGATAGTACGTTGACATTTATTTCGTCGTGTCATTTGCTTCTTTAGACCAAAAAATTCTTAGCAATAGACCCATGACCAACT
>DVZN01000485.1:0-12967 GCA_018237365.1 Caria ino melicerta
CCCCTGATGCAGGTTATCCGTGAATAATAGAGCTGCCTGGCAGGGAGGCAGGTCTAACTGCCAGGCAGTTCGCTAAAATGGATGACTACAAGAAATACTATATACTAGTTGGAGAGTGTTATTTAGCCACTAGAAATGTGGCTAAATAACCAAATTCACAGCTTGTTTTTTTTTTAATAATATTGGAAGTAGAGTGAACAAGACCACGACACGAGACATCCTTCTACCAGTAAGAGACAAAGGTCGCCAATAGACATTGTAGGTTCTTGGTCATTCCAAGGTGGGATGTTAGGATTTATGTGCAAGATTACCAGTCAGAGCATAGGCTAGCTCGCCTGTTATTAGCTAGATATCTGGCAGAATGGCAGATTGCCTATTCTACATTGGCGCGTAGTCCTTATATGGCCAGTATTAATATTTAATATCATAGAAAACAATCAAGTTGACCGATTCCCTGGTAGTAAGCTATAAATCTACTCTACCAACAAAAATGTTAATGGTGCGGGCTAATTTGAGGCTTGGATAATTAGCTTCTTGCTTAAATTTACCGACTTTCGTCTACCCTTCCCTCCAAAACAGAAGACGTTAATGACACTAACGTGATAGTTGAAGTAAGGTATATTGTATACTTTCCATCCTTGGCACTTGGAAAAACTTCATGTTATATGGTTATATAATAAAAAAAAAAACACTTGCACTGTTTCAGAAATTTAATTTTTAATAAATATTAGCCAACCGGTTTCGCTTTTACAGCATCTCCAATAGTTTTCTAAAAGTACCGACTGACCGACGCGAAACTTTAGTTTATTTAATATAGCCCTGAAGATGCTGTAAAAGCGAAACCGGTTGGTTAATATACATTAAAAATTGAATTTATGAAACAGTGCAAGTGTTTTTTTTTATAATATAACCATCTATTAATTAACTTTAGTTTAAAATTATCTCCATATTGGTTCGATCTCTTTTGTAGGTCGATGCAACCGGATTTGTAAAACCACGTAAACTATTTGTGCCGCATTAATACCATGGCTTGACATTGACGTGTTCCTGTTCCATATAAAGAAAGTGTAAATTCGTTACCATCAGGAAATATATCTGCTCCTTTGCCTAGCAATATTAAAAAAAACAATTGTTTACATGCTGTACATCATGTGAAGTGACCTGTGCGTCTACCAATCGAGAAACTCGCTAGTGTCTTCATAATTTAATTCATTCATAATTTAATAAAAGCTAACGGTCATTAAACCTATCTTGGCGTACGTGAGCGTCGCGTTCGCCCACGCGAATAGCAATCAAACACAAAGGTTACAAATTGTCCAAAATAAGTATATGTGTATTGCCACCGGTTCGCCGTGGTACATATGTAACATAGACTTACACAAAGACCTCGAACTGCCTACGCTGGCTAAATTCTTGAAAGAGGCGTCGCAATGCTACTTTGATAGGACTACAAATCACAAAAACCCTCTGGTGGTAGCCGCCTCTACTTACTCTCCCCAACCGGTCGGAGCCGAACGGTTTAGGAGACCCCGTCACATACTGACGGATCCCGACGATCTTTTTTAGTATAGAACAAAGTTTCCCAATCATATGTGGTTACGGAACCCTAATTTATGATTAGCATTAACTAATAAGTACTGTCTAATTGTAAAAAATATCCGCTTTTTCATCATAATAGATGAAAAACCGTTTTTTTTTACAAACAGACAGTCCAATTTTATTTAATTGTCTCGATAATGGTGAAAGAGTTTTAAATCTCGGTCCAATAATTTTGAGTTCGTCCATTAACAGAAAAAAAAACTAAAAACTTTCCTCTTTTTGTAAAATTGGAGAAATGTAGATTAACGAAAAAAATTTCTCGCTATAATTCATCTTAACAAGTAACATCAATTTATTTCATTCTTAAATTTAATAAAATATTAATTTCAAGAGATGTTTTTTCGGCATAATGTTTCCAGAATATATATATCTAGTTTTCCTAAGAATTACAACCTTAAATGAGATATTCTCCCCCTTTGAAAACCCGCCCACTTACCCTCGTCTAATTAACATAAATTCAGAGAAGTGTGAACTACGGAATATTTTAGTGCTACCTTTTTCTGGTTGAATAGAATTTAAAATAAACTAGCAATCGCCCGCGGCTTCGCACGCATGGTTTAAAAAACATCTCAATTTAACATATTTATTTCTTTCATTTAACAAAAAAGCTAGCTATGCAATACCTCGATTGTTTTTAGAATTATGAAAAAGGAACATTGTCAGTGAATATTATGTTTATTTATACCGAACCGTTTTGTCAGCGCACGCTAGTAAATCATCACATCACATCTCGCCCGCATTTCTACGTCTTGATTTACTTAAAGGTACTATTATTATTCTTATGACCTACGTCCAGCAGTGGACTGCAACATGCTGGTGATGATGATTATTTGTTGAAGTTTTTGTTCAAACATAATTAAATATAGTCTCTGCTTAGATCAGGGACTAACTTTAGTTTAACAGTCAACTTCTAAATAGTGTAGTTATCTGTTAGTGAAAGAATTTTCATAACCGGACCGGTATATCCGAAGATTACCTCCTACAAACATACAAACAAAATTAGAAACTTTACCTCTTCATAATAGTATAGACTAGAAATTCCCTGTGGCTGCATCCGTATATGTTTTTTATCAAGGTCGACTAACGCAAGGGGCTAACATTCTGGTCTCAGGTGGCTATACGCCATAACATCTTTCCAATACCATAAAAAAGAAAGACAAAATAGTCTGTCCAAATGCCAGACTATATTTTTGCTTATTTGACTATAATTGTACTTCGGCTTCGGCTTTTCATTAATGTAATGTTTTATTTAATCCGTATTATAATGAAGGTATCGCGTGCCATTCAGTGTACAAACTAAATTATAGAAATATTTATGGAGCTCGCTATTGTAATGTAAAATGAAAGTTATTAAATGTTCTAATTGTAATCGGCAAGATAAGGAAACAATAGTTTTGACACCAGGTACACTCGTGACTATAAAATACTACGAATAGTTACTCCTCCACCTTATATTTTACTTTTGATAGTTACTGAAACATTATCTGTACGTACATTGTACGTACAAAAACTGCAAAAAGGGAACATTCGATAGTAGCCAGTTTAAGCTGGTCTGTCATCGAATAAAAATTACCTTGACTGTAAGGGAGCTTTACTTTATTTTTATTTAATTAAAAGGAAAATAAATTAATAACATCACGCCCGTATATTCTCCCATATATTTGGTCCCATGATGTGACGGGTGGCAAGTCCGTCGCCAATCAGGCACAAATCCAATCCCAGGCAACGTTATGTTTCAGGAAAACTGAAAAAAATTCATGAACATGTTGGCCGACCTAGGAATTGTACCCGGGAACTCTAGCATCAAAGTCGGACACCGATACCACTCGACCACAGAGGCAATATAATATATGATAAAAAATGATTTATTGGAGTTTTAAGGAGTAAATAAAATCGCGGGCAACAGCTAGTAATCAATAAAGTTGCCGGGGTGTGTTGTGTATTTCAGTTTGTTCTCCTTGTTGCAGTGAGCATGCGGCTGGTGACGCCTGGTTGCATCGGAGACATGCGGAACATTCCTGCCGTGCGGGTGGCCGTGCTTATCACTGCCATGGCGGTCTATTTGTCCATGGGTAAGTCTTATTCTAAAGTCTAAGAGAGTGATAAGCCTTAAATTACAAACAGACAGCTTCGGTGAAGTTACATGGGTTAGGTTGAGGAAAACTCTTCTTTTATAGAAAAACAGCAAACGAGCACATGGCTTTCCTAGGTCCTTACATTGACATCTTATAGCGGTATTATTTCAGCACTGCAACCAGTCCATGTTAAACACCGACTTAATTGCTTTATTGCAACTGTGAAATAATAAAAGACTTTTTCAGCGACCTATTATTTCTTATTAATTTGCGTCTAACATTCAACTAAAACACTTAATGCAATGTAATAACTACAAAGTATAAAACAAAGTCGCCTTCTCTGTCGTTATGTCCCTATGCTTAGATCTTTAAAAATACGTAACGGATTTTGATGCGGTTTTTAATAGATAGTATGATTCAAGAGTAAGGTTTATAAGTGTAATACATGCATAAATAATAGAGAAACACTGATAATTTTAGAGGTCTCTAATGTGATGTCCGTGAGAGACATTCAGTAGTATATTACTATCAGTTTTGCACCCGTGCGAAGCCGGGACGGGTCGCTAGTAAAAAATATTTTACTAAGTTTTTGTAGGAAACCAAAAGTTAAAAGCTCAGCAAGTTAGAATTGACGGCACCAAGAAAACACACGATACACTAATTCCTTCATTCATACTTAACTTGTGCATTTTTACTGAATAAAACTGAACAATATGCCACCAAAATTTACTAATTATGCTCGATATTTACACGAAATTCAGTAATCGTGAAAAAAATGCATCCATCTTTTGTCAGGATGCCGCAAAAGCTCACTCGCGTATTATTCGCTGTCTTCTTTATCTTCACGTACAGGGCCGGATTAAACCCGCGCCTGTAGCAAATTCTATCAAGACGCCATACATTTAGTTTAGGTTATCAAAATGACTATAACAGGTATTCAATATAACAAAGTTCTTACAACAAAATTCATTATCTACTTCTCGCTAAGAAAATAAAAAAAACAGGTACGAAGTTATTGTTTACCCCTAACTAAATATATTTTTTACAATCAGGTAGCAATTGTGCGCAGGGCCCGTAGCATTTGCTTCGCTTATCATTAATCCGCCACTGTTTACATAGTATAAAATGAAGTTGTTTCCGCAGTCTGTTCGGGCAGATCTTTTTCACTATTCAACGAATTTTGATGCACTTTTCAGAAATAGATAGAATGATTAATGATTAACGACGAAGGTTTATACATATGTATAATACATGTATATTATACTACAGAAAAGCCGAGAAACTTAAAAATTTAGACGATTATAATAATAATAACTCTACTGTGATCCATATATATATATGTATATATATAATCACGATTCGGAAATGACTTAATTTTCTTGAAATTTAGTTTGCAGAGGGTTTCTGGTACGAAAAATCGATCTAGCTAGGTTTCATTTTTAGAAAACCTACAGAAAAAAATATCGCGCAAAGTTCGGTCACCCAGGCACTTAATATCTACGTTGCACCTTTGCAAAGCCGAGGCGAGCCGCTAATATACTATAAAATAAATAGGTATTAGCTCTTAAACGTTTAATGAAGTTAGTTTATTATTAACGGATTTGCGTTTAACGAAGTTGACTTTTTGATTAACGTTACTTAGCTGTACCCAAAACTAATCCTCTTACTGGATGTATAAATAAACATAGCCCATGTTATTTAATAATAGCGACGTCTAGACTTGAGAGTGCCTAAAATCTAATTATACGATGACCTTCTAGTAATAAATGTTGATATTTTTCCAGTTATCTGCACATATAATAAAACCGTAGAAAAGTGAATTCTACACATTAAAGGAGGAAGCTTGGCAAGTATTTAGGAGTCGTGACACTTGGCATTCGATAGTCTCTGCCTACCACGTAAGGAACTAGGCGTGAAGATATGTATGTATGTATGTATGTATGTATGTATGTTCATATGAAAAGATAAATAAAATAGGTATTGGCGCAATCACTAGAATGTGATTGTTTATGCGCTTAAAAATTGGCAGTAGAACACATTTGAGCTGTAAAGGCCGAGCCGGCAATCAGCTATATGTCATTATGAGAAAAAAGAACACATTTTGAGCATTTTTAGAATTTTTGTCTGTTTGTCTGTCAATTTGATCTTATATCACTTAGACTCGACATTGGCTAAATAAGTTGTGAAAAACGACTGGAAGGCCATATCACAAGAATTGAATTGATCTTAAATCACGTTTGTGTTAATTTGTTCTTAAATCACGCTTAATCTACCTAACGGATTTCGATGAAAGATATTATAGGTTGTGCAACATATTATAGGATATGTTTACCCAACTGCACTAAAACGTGATGTTGCTTTACCCTTTATTTATCCACGCCCCTAGTGAGCCCACGGAGGACCCGAACTAATATGAGGTATATAGTCTGTTTCCAATAAAGGCAGTCAAAATGTCCATTGACACAGGCACGTGAGTCGCTTGACACGTGGCGAAATAGTCGTGACTCGTGAGCGTCTACGCGGCCTATATAAAACATTTTTTTTTTCATTCTGCCATCGATCAGAGTAAGATGCGCTTGAGTTAATTGTTGACTTTTCCTGCCGCCATAGCATCCTTTTTCGTTATTGTCGAATTGCCGTGTAAAGGGTGATGTAACCATAAAATTGATTTATTTCCTAAATCAAGGCGTATCCAAACTGAGTCGGAGCTGAGGGCGTTATCACCTCACACTCAGTTTGGATACGTATCTTCAGCTGTCTATAGGCTGAATGTATATCTTAAAAAATCCGCCTGCTTTTTTGCCTACCAATAATATAAAAATAAAGGTTATAATTGTCATTTTGAAAACAGTGACTCGCAAATTCTTGCGAACTACTGCTAGTATTTAATTTTATAAGCAGTAGCCCTGATTTAAAAAGTTTTCTTAAAATCTAAGTGGTAACAGTTGCCACCAAGAGTTACATTTTTATAGAAGAAGGTAGCAGACGAATAAGTAGATCACATGGTGGTAGGTGATCACTGCCGCCTACGAATAATGAGTTTACAAGACACCTGGGTAGGAATTTTTAGAGCAAACATAAATTAAATTTATTTTGAGTCGCCTCTGTGTTCGAGTTGAGTCGGTGTCCAACTTTGATGCACGAGGTTCCGGGTTCGATTCCCGTGTAATGCAACTTGTTCTATGATTTTTTTCAGTTTTTCTGCAAAAATATATCGTTGCCTGGGATTATATTTGTTACTGTCATGGCGACGGATTTGCCACCTGTCACATCAAGGGACCTAATATCGTCGGCTAATCGTGGTTGCATACTAGTATGTCTCCGTTTAACTTTTCGAGGATGTATGGGCGTGATGATATATATTTATTTTGAGTCACTAATCACACAAATGTGATATATTCTGTGCAGGTGCTTCGGTATTCCAAGCTGTGGAGGGACCGCGAGAGCGAGAAATGTTGGAGCATTTGGAGTTGTTGAAGAATCAGTTCTTACAGAACCATCCATGTGTATTAGGTAAGTCTATTTAAAACAAAACAAACAATTTTATCATGCACATATATACACATCTGCCTATTCCAGTTCACTACTAGATGTGAGCCACTTCCAGAATGGGGGTTTCGCCCATATACACCAGCCTGGGCAGGCGAGTTAGCGCAATATATGTCTGTTACAGATTGTTTTGCCTCCAGGAAGCGCTGCTGCCCATTCCTGGACGGGGCCTTTATCGCCTTTTGCGAAACACACGGGCAGATATGGGGACAACTTGACTCTAACATTGTCCAGAGTATAGCTATGAAGGATTGAAAATCCGATGAAACGCTCCGAGAAATAGTAGTGTCATGGCCTGCTTTCTGTTTTCGGCATGCCTTGGCGAGGGCACTAGTGACCCCCAGATTTTTACCCCGCAAGGGTTATCACATATACCTACCGCAGAGCACTTCCACGAATGAATGAGTACTTCGCACCGGCTAAAAAATGACATACGATAACTGGACGAAAATTAAAGCTATAAAAAAGTTTCACTTTCAAAAACTAAACAATAAGTATAAAAGAAAATTAACTGACAAAAGATAAGAAAAATACATTGAACTTTTCTTTCTTGTCTTATACAAATGTTATTTTTGGCTTCAGAATAATATGATTGTTGAGTGTTTTTGTAGTAACAAGTCATAATACGTGCCATACTCGAAATAGAGACTGTAGCTTGTGACGGAAGGGTTGAATATCATAGTTCAAGAGGCTAATGTGCTGTATGCGGCCAGAGTTGGAATACTTCTGTACTTCGTTTATTTTTAAGTTTTCTTATAATTTTCTCTTAGAATCAAAGCTGGCAAGTTTTCATTTGCCAAAGAAAGTTCTCTCTGCGTATTTGCATTGTATTATTACTACAGGTGTGTTAATGGCACATTAACACACTGGTTTGTAAATTGTGTTACTTACTTACCATATTTATTAATTAAAAATAAAATAAAAATGGATGAATGCTTGCCGTAGAATATGCATTTCGGTTTGGAGGGTCAGGTAGCCGGACAATCTACTTTTCTAGAGGCTTCACTTTTTCACCTCAGGTTGCCAACACACTATTAATGTATTCGGTATCTAAAGGCGATATATATTTTTAACCATCGGGAGATCCGTCTGATTGTTTGACTTATAAACACTGGCTAACGAAGTGGTGAGAGAATAGTCAGCAATTTGTTGAATACATTGAAATACCAAAAATATATTTTATGAATACCTTCAAATGAACTATTAACTAATGACTGAATTATTTCGCTCTTATTCATAAACCTCGTTATATAATAATGGCATACGAAATTGTAAGAAATACGTAAGTACTTAGGTACCTTAATGTTTTAGTTACTGATTACTTGTCTATACATAAATGTTACCAAAAAAAAAAACATTACAATCGACGTCGTCGATAAAAGAATAAGAATCCCGTTTAATTTGGGGGTTCCCAAGCATTTGGCCATAATTCATCGACGCTTAGTCCTATTTAATTCTCCGCGCCCCTTTTCTTTACTCCCCAGCCACCGTCCCCACCACTCTCCACCCATCTCCATTCCACACCACACTAACAACCCAATTTCACCACTCCCCATCCTAACCCACACGTCCCCACCAAACGACACCCACCCAATCCCACTTCTCTTCACCCCATCAAACAAACAAAGAAAGAATAAATGAAATCGGACTGCGCGTTATTGAATTATGGCCAATTTTATATTTTGTATATTTGCCCTCTCCCACGGGAACCCCTTAAGTTAACGGGATAAAAAGTAACCAATAAGCTTTCTCGCCACATAAAGAATGCGCGTGCCAAATTCCAATTAGATCGGCCCTATAGATTCGGCATGAACCGCGGCCGGGGTACAGACAGACACACAGACAGCCAGACAAAAATTCAGAAAATGTTCTACTGCCCATTTTTAGTCGTCTGAATTATTATTTTTTTGAAAATATCTTCAATTTACTGGATTCACTATTCTGTACTTTTATTATATGTATAGATAAAATAGCGTGTGAAGCCGCAGGCAACAGATAGTACAAAATTGTTTAGTGAATACCTACCAACTTGATGTAAATACCTTAATTTGATACTAAGTTCAAACTGGTCTATGGATCGTCTTTAAGCCGAGTGTAAGGGGACCTTTAGATATTATTTAACTGCCTTGTTGACTTTTTATCCAATACCGGCAAGTCTTCATTACTCAATCAGTCGGTTATCGAACCTCAAATCGAGCACTCGTGCGCATCACCCACAGGGTTTTAAACTTCAAACCTGTTGAAATGTATCAAGATGTCTCTTAAGGAAACTTTTTCCAAGGTTTTCGGTTTATTCGTGGAACCAAACCATCCTAAACGATTTTATAAGTACAGTTGACCGTGGTTTTTGCCGTTCCGGATTACGGTACGGACATAACAGCTTTAGAACGCGATTATCTTTGTTTTTATAATATAACTTTGAACTGTGTTAAGTGAAAAATGGATAGGCCTAAGTACCCCCGTATTCACTCCTATGGCAGCATGAGCTCTCGTAGTGACGACGACATGACCGTACATAGTCAGTTATACCCGTATCCGAAGAAAATGATTGTGCCCCGGGAAGTTCTTTACGAAGAAGAGCATCCTCCGTTTGAGCCGTTAATTGTGACGTCCCGGATATTCGGGAAGGCCAGGGACACTTGGCTCCTGATCCTGTACCTGTTGTTCTACATCACGTATCTGGTGACTGGCGCGCTGGTGTTCTCGGCTCTGGAAACCCCCTTGGAGAATCAGATTTGGTTGGACGTAATTCGCGCTAAGCAAGATTTTTTGACGAAACACCCTGATGTATTGGGTAAGAGAGTTTTGTAACTAGTTGTTCTATCTTAGTTCTAAACCAGAGAGATCCAAACGTTTTTTCTTATAGACCCCTTAAAAAATTCAGTGGACCCACACTGCTAATTTTTTTTCGAAAAATGTACTGCTAAAAAACCCGCCTGGACCGGCGTCTAGTCTCCCGTGGACAACTTTGGGAATAATTGCCCTAGACTATATAAGTTCTAATTATTATAATTATCATTTATATAAAATCTTATGTATGTACCATATTTCTTTAATAAACGTTTTTGTATTTAAACTAATGCCAGACACGACGTTGCGCAATAATCATTTAACACTTTAATACATACATTAATACGAATACAAAAAGATAAACCAGTATAACGGGCGATCTTATCTCCAATTAAAGATATCTTAGAGCTAACCTCACTCAGATATAAAAGAAAATAACAAGAAATAAGCATATATTCTCTATTATCTATAAAAAATTAGCAAAGACTCGCCTATAAAGGGTTCCCTAGCAGCAAATAAAAAATGTAATGTCGCCCTGTTAAGACCGCTAGCCGCTTAGGTCCCGGGTTCAATCTGGGAATTGAACAAATCTTCTTAAAATATTTTTCAGATTATTCTGAGTAAGCATGACATTGCCTATCACATCATGGGCTCTAGTACCTTGGCTAATTGTGGGTGTTCTAGTATATCTACTGGACTTACGAGTCATGGATATACTAGCACTCCTCTGCCTACTCCTTCGGGGATAATAGGCGTGTAGATTCTTACTTTGTAATACCAGCATGTCCAATAATACCATGAAGGTATCGATCCTGATATGGAGTGCTAACCTTAATAATTTCATTGTTTAAAATCATACTACATGTTTTTGTAGTGGTTCATAGAATATTTTTGCTATTTGGCTACGGAACCCTAAAGAGAGTTAAAATAAATGTTTATCGTCTGTAATATCAAAATAACAGCTTTTTAGAAAGTCTAAGTAGATATGTGTATTTTTAAACGGTATGGTAAGTAGGTACACTGAAAAGACAATTTTAAACATTTTTCACAGACATATCTGACTCTCCATCTGTTTATTCCGGATAATGACTGTAGAGCCTCGGCTTTGACAGGACTATCAATGGTAGTCCTAGTTGTTGTTACATGATTAGAGTACTTTTTTGAAACCAAGTTATCAATCAAAAAAAAAATTTCGCCAAAAGGTACTTGTGACAAGTCGACACGACACTCGACAATAAAATAAACTACGATCGGATCGGAATCTCGACCACATATTGAGAACATCCAGCGAGAGAAACTTAGCCAAGGTAGATAAGGGGCCTAGAATTGACCAAAATTCATACGTTAATACGAAGACGACAAAAGACGCTACCTTCGGTAACAAACATAATTTACAACTTCACTAACTCTTTTTTTTAATTCGGTTGTAAAATACGATTTTTGTGTCTTATTATTCCTACTCAAAACTAGATACTAAAAGAATATTTTCATATTTTATACTCATATACTAATCTTATAAAAAGCTGTCCTAAGCGCATTATATACATAAATGATGTAGCAACACACTCAAGGCTTGTGAGCCGACCTGTTTGGGACCGGTTTTGCCCCCGGCCGAACTGTAAAATTATAATTATTGTTGTCCTTGTCCATTTCTAAGACCCCGGTTAGGTAACATGCCCTTTGAAATCTTTGATACCTAATTAACCAACTTCTAAAAGAAGCGGTTTTGAATTCTGTGTACATATTATGTTCTCAGATTACCTACCAAAATATGTCTGCATTCTTGACAGATTTGGAAATTTCTATTTTTTACACTTTTTTCAAATGTTCCTTTGAAAAATAAACAATCTGCCGTTCTGCTCGGTAGCTTAGGTGAGCATAGGCTTGTCACTGTCACGAACACTGTGACCTCTAAGTTACTTTAGTATGACGAGTACGAGTTACTACGACGGGAATATGGGAAACATAATTTAATTAAGTCGATATGATTGTAAGTACCACGGATGGTCTATGAATTTGTTTAATAGTCTATGAATATTATTAAATTACTTTTAATAATTCCCTTAACTTGAGCCGTGTGGTATTCTGCAGAGTAGAATCGCACCACCCCATGTCTGCCCGTAGGTATCGTAAAGGGCTTGTCCAGGAGGTGGGCAACAGCGCCTCCCATACAGACAACATAGTCCATAATAAACATAAGCCGGTAATTCACTAGGCATACCCGCTACTATTAGATCTATGTAATGTTTGGTTCCACTCGGCAGAACGCTCACGTTCTGCCTAAACGCCCATTGAGCCTTAGAGGCCGAGCCGGCTATCAGCTATAATTCATTAAAAAAAAAGTGTTTGGTTAGTGTAGGACTGTTGCAGTCACACAAACTTATTAACGAGGTCCGACTGGCATGTATGCGCGGTGCGATGCCTGTCTAGTGAATTTTCGTCTATACATTGGGGTAACCAACCTGGTGAAACCAACCAAGCGTGGTGATTAAGGTCATAACCCCTGTACACTGGGGAAGATCTACCTCAAGCAGTGGACTGCAATAGACTGATGAATGAATGAAAAAAATAGTTTAACAACAGTCTGTGTCTTGCTTAAGATAAAACAATTGGAATACCTACGTCTTTATTAATACAATTAATACCTATCTTATCGAGCGGCGTGACATTATTTGTTTACGTGATACTATATCTTGTAGAGTAAGCCATCGAGTAACTAAGTAAATATCTTTATGATTGAGCCATTTGTCGCGTATGTAGGCGGCCCTTACGATATCCATCACGTGTAGCATGTGTTTATTTAAAGCACCGAGCAAACAACTTTAAATCTTTACCCAAAGGTAAACCCAACCCAACCCAACCCAACACTGTGTAGCGAGGATCAAACAGTTATTCTTTATGGTATTGGAAGGCAAACAGACGTATTTACTGATTTACAGATAGTAAGAAATTCT
>DVZN01000486.1:0-12959 GCA_018237365.1 Caria ino melicerta
CGAAATCATAGCCACTTGGAAATACTGATAAATTTCAAATTGTTCTATCCGTGCCACATAAAATCCAATGAATTCATCATTTTTTTTCTCAATAATAAAGTATTTGGAATTCCTGATTCAAATACACAATAGTTTACAATAACTTCCAATCACTTATCGCTTTTATTTGGATCTATCTGGAACTTTCAGCAGGGATTTTTCATTACGTTATTAATGTCAGAGATTGAATAGAACTGCAGCACATAATGATTGTAAAATAATTATTTTAAAAATTGTTTTTGAGTTGTGGCCATTTTTTGATCAAGGTTTTTGAAGTTTTTTTAAATGTAAATAAAACCTATAGAAAGTAGAATTTTATAATAAAAGCAATTTAACTAACTAATAGATCCAAATATTATTAAATTCAGTATTCATTAAAAATGTTATGATTTTTTGGTTTCAATAGAATTTAGAGGCTTTACAAACCAACATTTTTTTATATTATAATTTTCTAATCTTTGATTAGGGGTGTCATTTATATATTAAATTATGCTATTTAAACTTTTTATCAAGTTTACAGCGCCATCTATGAATTCGATACTCAACTTATCTACTAAACGTTGGTTTGCAAACCTATATATTAATTTCAATTATGCATAATAGTTTAAGAATTATGTTATTTTTGTAATATTATTTTTTAATTACACTTTTGAATAGATTCGGCGGACTTTGAACAAAATGTGATATTCTATACATATTATTTATGATAAAAATTAAACTGTATTAATATAAATACATAGTTTTATTTTGTAATAAATCTTTAATTCCTCGAACCTTACCATCTTATTTTTCTATGGTATCTATTAGATGGCTGTAGGTACCCAGGGAGACCTAGGTTGACATACCATGACCAAATCGCCCGTGTAGTCTCCGAAACCGGCGTGTATGTATGAAGAGAGTAATGAATGTAGAGGAAGCCAGGCGAGTATGTAGGAGTCGTGACACTTGGCACTCGATACTCTTCGCATCTTTGCATATTACCCTATCTATATATTATCTATGGGACTTGGCATGAAGATATGTATTTATGTACCTATTAGAATTTAGATGAACAAGTACGCCCACGACTTAATGTTCTAAGCTGACGATGCACCTATAAAATCATGGTGTTATTTTTACCATCAGGCGAGCCATATGTGCTATTTCGCTGACATTTATTATTCACAATAAAAATTAAAATCAAATTATTCGTGAATTTGCGAGACTCGTGTTGTGATTTAAGTGATAAAACATTGCTGCCATCTACTGTTCAATAGCATAATTAAAAACATACCTCAAAAATAACGCTATCTGTTGAACTTTTACTATGAAATTTTTGAATCAACTTCATTTCAAATATTAGTTACACTATTCGATAGAAGATGGCGCAGAATATAATATCGTTATTCTTCGGTTGTATGATCTATTACATATTTCGCATTATTAATAATCATTAATTTTATCAAAATTCATTTGAACATTAATAAAATTAACGGGTAAAACCATTTAACGCCTATTTTAACACCCTATCACGAAAACAGGAAATATAAAATGTCATAGTTTGTAACAAAGACGATTTAATTATATTAGATCGTCTTTATTTATTGTATATTTTCCATCCTCAGCACTTGGTGAAACGGTGTTTTTTAATTAATTTGTAATAGTAGAAATAGTAGTAATTAATTTGGGGATTAGATCTATTTGTGTAAATTGTTTGGTGGCGTTCATATTTTTAGATTTTCCATTCCTGCCATGGTGTACCAGTCTATGGTGTACCATACCCCATGGTTGGTATTATTTGCACTCGAGAAACAGAAAAACAAGTTTTTTCTGTTCTGTGTTTACAGTAAACTAAATTAGTTTCATTACACTAAACTAAAATTAGGATATCTGTATTACTTGTCTAGGAAATAAGTTCACTTTTATTATTTAAAAAAAAATCATATTAGCGATTAAATAAAAAGAACAATTTATCATCTAATTTTAATTTAGTTTTTGGTCAAAGTTTTAAAAGCAAAACACCTCTGTCCAATTTTACAAAATTTTGACTATAGCGTTTTTGCTTATAAACAACATAATTAAAACACCAAATTCAATTTAATTTCAATTTATTTTGATTAACTAATTAAAGCTTATTTATAAGTTAAAATCTAACAAAATATTTATATCACAGGAAAGGTTAACTTAAAAATAATCAGTCTTCTTTTTGATGACACTAGAATAATGGTTTAACTTCACCATCTCGACGGTTGGGTTTTAATCGACCTCTTCAATGGTCGGGCCGTCCCTTGACATTCCGTAATCGCCAGGCATGCCTCCGGACATTCCACCGGGCACACCTCCAGGCATGCCTCCTGGCATTCCACCGGGCATACTTCCAGGCATACCGCCAGGCGCTCCGCCCGCACCCGCGCCGTGCATCTTGCTCATGACGGGCGAGCAGACCCTCTGCACCTCCCGCAGCTTGTGCTCATACTCCTCGCGATCCGCGAGCGTGTTGTTATCCAGCCAGCGCAGCGCCTCATCGCAGGCGGAGCGGGCGGCGCCCTTGTCCTGCTCGCCCAGCCTCTCGCCCGCCTCGTCCAGCGCCTGTCGCACGCCGAACACGTACGCCTCCAGCTGGTTGCGCGCCGCCACCCTCTGCCTCTGCCTCTCGTCCTCGTCCTTATAGCGCTCGGCCTCGGCCACCATGCGATCGATCTCCGCTTGTGAAAGCCGGCCGCGGTCGTTCTTGATGACGATGTTCTGGCTACGGCCCGTGCTGTTCTCCTTGGCGGACACGTTGAGGATGCCATTGGCGTCCAGGTCGAAGGTCACGTCTATTTTGGGCACGCCGCGCGGCGCCGGCGGGATACCGGTCAGGTCGAAGGTGCCCAGCCGGTTGTTGTCCCTGGTCATGGCGCGCTCGCCCTCAAACACCTGGATGGTGACGGCTGGCTGGTTGTCCGAGTACGTGGTGAAGGTCTGCGCCTGCTTGCACGGGATCTTGCTGTTGCGCTCGATGATCTTGGTCATGACGCCGCCGGCGGTCTCTATACCCAGGGACAGCGGCGCTACGTCCACTAGCAGCACGTCCTGGATCCGGGAGTCGCTGGCGCCGCTCAGAATGGCGGCCTGCACCGCGGCGCCGTACGCCACCGCCTCGTCGGGGTTGATGGACAGGTTCAGCTTCTTGCCGCAGAAGAAACTCTGCAGCAGGCTCTGCACCTTGGGGATCCTGGTGGAGCCGCCCACCAGCACCACGTCGTGGATCTGGCCCTTGTCAAGCTTGGCGTCCTGCAGCGCCTTCTCCACGGGCGCCAGCGTGCCGCGGAACAAGTCGGCGCAGAGCTCCTCGAAGCGCGCGCGCGATAGCCGCGTGTAGAAGTCCACGCCCTCGTGCAGCGCGTCAATCTCGACGGTAGCCTCGGAACTGGAGGATAGGGTGCGCTTGGCGCGCTCCGCGGCCGTCCGTAGCCGCCGCAGCGCGCGAGGGTTGCTCCTCAAGTCCTTGCGGTACTTCCGGAGGAACTCCTCCGCAAGGTGGTTCACCAGTCGGTTGTCGAAGTCCTCGCCGCCCAGGTGCGTGTCTCCGGCCGTCGCACGCACCTCGAACAGCGAGCCCTCGTCGATGGTCAGCACGGACACGTCGAACGTGCCGCCACCGAGGTCGAATATCAGCACGTTCCTCTCGCCCTTCAGGTTCTTGTCCAGGCCGTAGGCCAGCGCGGCCGCTGTGGGCTCGTTGATGATCCTGAGCACGTTCAAGCCGGCGATGGCGCCGGCGTCCTTGGTGGCCTGCCGCTGCGAGTCGTTGAAGTAGGCCGGCACGGTGACCACCGCGTCCCGGACGGCCGCGCCGAGGTACGCCTCCGCGGTCTCCTTCATCTTCGTCAGCACCATGCTGCTGATCTCCTCCGGCGCGAACCTCTTCACCTCGCCCTTGAACTCCACCTGGATCTTGGGCTTACCGCCCTCGCTGACCACCTTGAACGGCCAGTGCTTCATGTCCTGTTGGATCTTGGGGTCGTCGAACTTCCGCCCGATGAGCCTCTTGGCGTCGAACACCGTGTTGCTGGGGTTGAGGGCCACCTGGTTCTTGGCCGCGTCGCCGATGAGCCGCTCCGTGTCCGTGAAGGCCACGTACGACGGCGTCGTCCTGTTGCCCTGGTCGTTGGCGATAATCTCCACGTTGCCATGCTGCCACACTCCCACGCAGGAGTACGTGGTTCCCAGATCGATACCGATAGCAGGCATTTTCTGTTTAACTTGTTCAATCTTCTATCACAACAATAATAAAGTTCACACAGTTCAATCTTATTACTTCGCGTTGAATATCAAATAATACTCGCGTAAAATTTACTCGTCTCAGTAAACTCTGCTCACTTCGTATCGCTTTTTGAATTACAATGAAATTTCGCGCCAGTCTCGATTCCTTTTATACTCACAACACCCCGACGAGAATCATCCAATAACGTCTGGAATCATACCGAACTTACTAGAAGTTTCGTAAGAACTAGCCAATAGGAATGCTTCATATTGATAATTGGAAAGAGAAAGAACATTTCGGGGTTGCAGCTCTATAATTTTTCCTCATTTGCAAGTAGCTTTGTGAATATTTTAAACGCATTAATTGAAGTTTCTCTTTTACTTTCAAAATTTACCTTTAAATTATTAAATTTTTATTTGGTAAATATAATAAATGTCATTTGTTTACATTACTTACATTTGCGTAAGTACTTTTTCAAACTATCATTGTACAATAGTATGTTAATAAAAATAATGGACCTTACGAAAGTTTTGACGAACTTATTCATTTGTGTAATTAATTGTAAGTAATTATTAATTTGTATTAATTAAATTGAGAAACAAAAACAATGTAAAAAAAGACAAACCGCTGAGTTTCTTTCACCTGATCTTCTTAATGAATGGCCGCGATTCTGATCCAGTGGTAACTTAAAACTTGTTACTGCGTCATAAATGATTCATATTTGGTTATCGTAGTTAAATGATTTGAATTTGTAATGATTTAGTGCAATTTGCTGATGCTAGAATTTTTCCTATATTTTTATTTCACTATTATCATTTATCTTTGAATTATCATAGTTAAATCAATATATTATTATTAATTAATGACAATCTCGTTGGTTGAATAATGAGGGAAGTTGCCTTATCACATCGACTAATAACAAAGCTCGGGTTCGATATCCTACGGGGGTGTGATGAACATAGACTCTGTTCGTTATTTTGGGTATTTTTGGAACTGATGCTAATTAAATTTATTAAATAAATAACTTCATGCACATAATATACATATTAGCCGACGTTATCAGGTTTCACTATGTGACAGGGGTTATATTTTTGAACATTCACCGATGATTTCGAAATCACCGACGGATAAAATACTCGTCAATCACGGACATTAAAAACACGTATTTTGAAATTCATACCATGTCTACCAACAACATAAAAATGTAATACAAACTTCGTATTTAGTGTCAGCGATTGACGAGTATTTTAATCGTCGGTGATTTCGAAATCAACGGTGAATGTTCAAAAATAGCACCCCAGGTGGCAAGTCTGTTGCTATATTAGTTACAAATCCAACCCCAGGCAATGTAATGGTTTTAAAAATTGTGGTTCCAGCACCATTTGCCGTTTTCAATCACGATAACGCAGTTTCACCACCAATTCAGTACCACACAAAGTATACAATATTATTAAGTATATGTTTTGGGTATTTTAATTTTAAAGTATGGAAACCCAAAGTAAAGTTAGGGATGGTCTCAGTGAGAGAAAAAGATATATCTATCTCACTCTAGATTATCTTGAAAATGGGGCTAGAACAAAGTTGCCAGCTTTTATAATTTTATACTAATATGTAGAATTGAATAATCAAATATACTACTTTTCTACCGTTTAGTACTACTAAAAAATTCCTACAGTTTAACTAAAACTAAAGGGTAAAGATAAAATAATTTATATTTGAAAAATTCATGGCTGATAATTAATATTTTATTTTATTCCACTACAACACTTCTTTTTTATGTTTATTTAAAATGGGTTCCGTACTTCCTTCACATTATTCAAAATTAGCAAAGAAAGCGGTAAATATACATAAAAATTACAGTTGAACATAAAATATTTTTTCTAAAAATAACAAATTCTTCCTATTCAATTTAGTATGTACGAGTGGCGTGTAAAGAATAATTTTAGGCTTTTGACAACAGTTTTACCGTAAAACTGTCAAATAATATCGTAAGATCCGACTGACAATATCAATCTTGGGTGAACTTGTTCGGTTCTCTTTCTTACCCGTCCCCCGCCACCCGTACCTACTTTAGGTGTAGTACAGCGGTTGCGGTCAAGCTGTATAAGCATGCTAAGTTTCATAGGAGGCACTGAATTGTATGTAATTTATTTGACGGAGTAACCATAATCATAAAAAAACATTAGAAAAAAACATTAACGTTAAAACGTCAAAATTGGTTTAAATTCTAGATGGCAACAAAATTTACTTTCGCACTCTAATGATAATTGTAGGTCAAACAGCTGCCAAATTAAAATTGAATTAGACTGGTCACATCTGTTGCATGTCGCAAAAGCTCTGAGCTAAAGTTACCACTGCATAGATCCCAGAAAGCAGCAAACGACTACGTGGCAGACCCAAAAGGATATGGCGGGACGAGCTGGACTCAAACATGAAAGACTGGATTAATTTTGCATTAGACAGGACTGAGTGCCTTTGACCTGCAGAGAGATAACACAGGCTCAAAAAATGATTATTGTAGCAACTTTTCATTGTCTGAAACCACAGACAAAACGATATTTTCTGAAAATGAAACCTAGCTAGATCGATTTTTTGCTCTTGAAACATTCTGCCTACAAAATTTAATAAAAATCGTTGGAACCCTTTCCGAGATCCCGATTGAGATATCTAAAACATTTAAACGCGCTATTCTTGTATATATATATTTTCATCCCTTTGGAATAAATAATTATACATTGGTAATATTTTTATTTCTTGAGCAACAACACTGGCGAAAAATCCAGAACAGACGAAATATGTTGGTAGAATGAGACAACGTTTATTAAACTACTAGTTTCACTTTCACACTTTTTGTTATGAGATTTTGCATCGAGAAAAGTCGGTAACAAACTCATTACTGGTACTCACTAGGTGATGCCCGCGGTTTCGCTCGCGTATTTTCTCTCAGTTTAACATCATGAGCTAAGAGTAGATTTTTAAGGGGTGGTCGTCAATTGGGAATATGAATATTGGTTTTCTTATCTGACCATTTTAAAAAGGCTCATGTTCTCGACTTTAGAAAGGTGGAGGTTAATAATGTTTAACTATTTCTGCGGTAGGTAGTTAGAGACCAATTTTCATCATATAGTCAAAAGTCTAAATTCAAGTTGCATAACAGAAAATTATTATTTTAAATTATTAATTACAGAATATAAGTAAAAGAGACTAAGGGCGGAGCCATGTCTTAGTATTAATGCGGGGGATTTAAAAATTAAATAAATAAATAGGAAAATAGCAAAAAAAGCTATAGTTTTTTCTTTTTTTATATAGGTCTTTAGATAGGCAAAGGATCTCAGTCCATACAGCCTAGTCTGCCGTTTTATTATTTTCTTCACATTATAGTCTTTTTCATCAGTATTCTTCAAATCTTCATATTATTATAGTCCTTGTATCGTCATGTCAATGTGAGTTGTTACAGTCAGTCTGTCTTGGTGCCAGGTAAGGAGTTTCTCGAGGTAAGAATCAAGAACACTATCCAATATCTTCGATGCTGTCGTAGCCTTACTGATTGGCCTATAATTTTTCACACCTCCAAAGTCCCCAGTCCTGTTCTTCGCAATGAGTACGATCATAGTTTTCATATAAAGTTAATTTTGCATAAGTTATATAATACATAAAATTTGTTAGTTAAATAAATAAGTTATTTTTTGCACTGTTTTACTAATTATTTTTTAAATTTATACACTAGCCAACCGGTTTCGCTTTTATACAGCATCTTCAGGGCTACACTATTTTTTTATTACACGATGTTATCCGCGTTGGTTGGTACATGTTTTATTTATTTTTGCGCGCAACCCTTAAACTGTTTTTTAACAAGGAAATTGACAAAAGTTAATTGAAGTAAAAATAGCTTTTAAATGAGTGCATGTGAAATTTTAAACGGTTCGTACATGTTTTTTTTTATATGTCAGAAGGCAAACTTGCAGGTGGATTACCTGATGGCAAGTGATGACCGCCGACCACGAACATCTGCAACACCAGAGGTCTCACAGATGCGTTGCCAATCTTTTAGGAGTGAGTGCGCTCTTTTCTTGAAGGTTCCCAAGTCGAATGCATTTAAAAAAAATATTACTTCGGGTAGCTGGTTCCATAAAGGTGTTGTACGAGGCAAAAAAATGTCTTCGGAATCGCTCGCTAGAGAAGCGCCACATGTCGAGGTGGTGTGCATGGAACTCTAGACTCCAACGCGATGTCCGGTGATGAAACTCTAGCGATGGGAATCAAACCAAATAGTTCCTCAGAGCATACTCCATGTGACAAAATCGTACTTAACTTATAAATTAATTGTTGTTGTTTTATTTCCAGTTATCTTGTAAATGGCTTTGACGATTTCTAAGGGTCTTACATTAATAGATAGCTAAAGTTATAGGGAACGATAAAGGTTAGTTTTGTTGTAAAAAACTTAAGATTTTGCAAAAATTACAAAAAAAATTCGAACGAACCAAAACGATCCTTGTCAGAAAAAATCAAAATAAATAAATAATTATCGTCACACCCATCCTCGAAAGGGTAGGCAGAGGTACATAGGTATGCACCTACGATTAGCCGACGATATTAGGTCCCATGATGTGACGGGTGGCGAGTCCGTCGCCAATCGGGCACAATACCAATCCCAGGCAACATTGTATTTCAGAAAACTGAAAAAACTTATACTTAGAACAAGTTGCCCGACCCGGAAATCGAACCCGAGACCTCTCGCGTCTATGTCGGACACCGACACCAATCGACCACAGAGGCGATTTGTCAGAAAAAATCCAGTCACAACCGGTCCAGCCATTGCGGAGATTAACCACAACAAACAGATAGATAATAATTAAAACGCATAGATTTTTGAAGGCATTGTTCAATGTCTAACGCAATAAGCATAAAATACATCAAACTCACACGTAACTAGTGACTCCGTACTAACTACATATTATAAAAAACGGAAATTTGACGATAATAGGTACATACACCTGCATATTGACGATGTATTTAAATTCTCTTGTAAACCATTTTCACTGTGAGTGAAGTCGTACCTAATTGCTTATGTCTATGGGACTACATCAGAAACATTTTTCGCTCAGAATATAATTTTTTTGTTCTTATATAGTGAGTCATTTTAAACAACGAATACCATGTAGTAATGTTTTTGTATTACGGATATTTTTTTCAAAATCGGCCCATAAAATTAAATAACGAAGATCTGAGGCCTTACCATAGACCTTAAAACAGTATTATTTTAATATTACCACCTTGCCCACCACCACATCCTGCCCACCACGCCATCTGCCCACTTCCCCTCCATCCCCATTAGGGGCGAGTTTTTATAGGTCGGCAACGCAATTGTGATGCCCCTGGTGTTGCATTTGTTCGTGGGTGGTAGTGATAATTTACCATCAGGTGAACTACTAGCTCGTTTGCCTCCTTCTGCTATAAAAACCTGTCAAAATAGAACAGCGACTTTATTGTAAACTTAATAAGGTTGACTTTCGGAGTTGATATGGATATTATTTTAAGAAGACGGTAGGACGGTAAGGATAGATAAACCAGTAGGTGGACGGTAAACTTACTTTTGCAAGAGCCCTTACATCCCGCTCTCAGGTTGGCAACGCACCATTGCCACCACTTAAGGTAATACAATGTTATAAAAATTTTTTTAAATATTGTTGGCAAATGTCAATAATTACAATCAATACATATGTATAATAAAATCGTAGGAAAGTCAAAACTGTACATTCAAGATATTTTTTAAATAATACCTACTTGGGGCGCGACCTACAATCGATATCAAAGCCAAAAATGCAGTTTTTATATTTTTTGTCTGTTTGTATGTATGTCCGGGCTAAACTCAAAAAGTACTGCATGGATTTTCTTCAAATTTTGCATGAATATTACTAAGAGGTCGCGTTAACATATAGACTACATATTATCACGCTACGGCGGAGGAGCTGTGAAACATTTTTCTTATGCATTGTGTGACAGCGTGTAATCGCAGACAAAGTCGCGGGCAGCAGCTAGTAATGAATAATAACGGAAACAAAAGGCAATATTGTAATTCATATTAAGGGTTACCGAACTCGCACAGCTGTTTACTGATAAGAGTTTTAGTAAGACATGACAAAAATATATCGTTCCTTTTCTAGCACAATCTCTCATTCTTGTAGCTTTCTTAATGTGGCCAAGATGAAAAACATAAAATATTTCTAATTTGTTTTTTCTTGTACTTACATTTTTGTAAAACATATTTAATTGAAGTATTTCATGAAATGTAGTAAATAATAATTTGTGTGGGTTTCTGCGTCAATAATATAAAATATTGATTTATTGGTTGTATTTATGTATTGGTCCGGGCTCTCTCATATCGGCCTTGGCTCTGTTGTAGAATAGAGCGATTGCTTTTTTTGCCAGGCAGCTCGTAAAAGACTCTAGGTGGTTGCTCAGTGGCTGCCGCTATAAAGCCAATATTTGGCGTAGAAATGTTCTGGGTTGAAAAGTATGTGTGGCTGGAACATTCCGGCCTCTGGTTGGCAACGCACTATTCACTTTTAATGTCTTTAGGCGCCACCATTTCTTACCAGCTACTTGTTAGCCTTCCAATATTATAAAAAAATTAAAATGTGTGGGTTACAACATCGTTGATCGAGTGGATAATGTACTGGCCTAATTACGAATAACGAGATTTGGGTTCGTACACCGGTAGGTATATGCAATGGTAAGATGAATTATTTATTATGTATTAATGGGGGTCTAAAATGAGAGGCGGCGTAGGGCGTGGGTGCCGTGGGGCACAGCCCTTGGCCTCGCAGTCTAAGCGACCTCGTGCCACGGAGATTTATGTACCGTTTACTCAAAACTAATGAACGCGCCGAAAAACTCTCACTATCGCTCGCAAGGAATCCCCTTTGCGCGTTGCCACCGCGCCGTACTAAAATAAAAAACCGCTCGTAAAATGTATTTTGCCCACACAAAGTCTTGCGCCGCCACTGCCAAAAATCTTACGTTGTATGTAACATTTAAGATCCCATCATTATAAGTCTCATATATAAACTCTATTTCACTCCACTCCACAACACACTCTAGATTAGCACATGCTACCGTGCTACCTTTTTTATTTAATATTATTTATTTCAGGAAACAAAGTCCAATTAAATACATTAACAATTTAAATAACAAAATTAAAATTTATAATTAAGGTTAAAACTCTTGCCATTGCTTGGTCGGGAAGAGTGTATACTATTCAAACAAAAAAGAAATTTGAAAATCGATCCACAATTAGCAAAAAAAATGCTAAATGTGTTCTCCTCCTATTTTAAATTAATTAAAAATTTAAAATTAGCTAAAATTTAAATATTGTGTTTATTCTCATTTTTTCCTCCTAATACGTATAATCCTCTACAATATTAACGTGTTTATACATTAATATTGTAAAGAATTGTTCCCTTTTAAGATCCATCAATTTTAAGTATAAGAGTAAAATCTGTTTTAGATATTCCATGGCAAAAAGTTAAAAATACAATCAAAAACTACAAAAATGTAATTAGTTACATCAACAGGCAACTTTTGTGAAACTCATTTAAAAATATATGAAAGAACGTGAGCAGGACAAAATATCACTCTTTCTCACATGTACGTAACAACTAGTAGTTCCAGGCAATTCGAGAATAATCTCAGTGTGGTAATAATAAAAATGTAGAACACCCTATATTTTATTATTGCTTATTTTTTATTGTAATCAAAGAAAGATAAATTTATATAAAGTTAATTATCTATATTCAATATTGAGTAACAATTTGTTACTAATATTAATTAAATCTTAAAATTATCGTAAAGCTCTTCTGATTATTTTACAGCTCTTTTTTAAATTATAAAAAAGGAGCAGTAAAATAATCAAAAGAGCTACATGGTCGAATATATTTATTTATTTAAATGCTTTAATGTACACAAAACATTAAAAACAACTTATACTAAAAATCTGATGATTTACCATACCAAGAACTTATTAAAACTGTTTATTGATTACTTTCATCTTATTTCTTTAACTTATTCACTATTTATTTTAAATAAACATAAACTTATTTACTATTTATTTAAAATATATTGCAAGAAAAAAATAATAAAGAAAATTTTATCCATACCATACAACAGTAAAGCTATATTGTTTATCTACTTTTATTATTCAGTTTTAAATACAATATATCTTGTTTTCAAATAAAATCGTTTTTTAATAAAGAAAAATGTTAGTTAAATATTCAAAAAGCACGAGTTATATTTATATTCATATAAACAGATATAACCTCGTGTTGGTACGGGCTTCTTTACATAATAGACCATCTGCCTTCATGCCAGGCAGCTCGTAAAAAGTGAGCATAGGCTTCACTAAAACCGTGACTTCTGACTAGGTGGTAGAGCTTCGCAGCGGCTCGCTCAGGTAAAATGGTATCACCACCTTACCTATTTCTGCCACAATAACGTCAATGTTTGCTGTTGACGTGTTCTGATTTGGCAGGCAAGGTAGCCGGTAAACTTACTTTTGCATGAGGCCTAACATCCCGACCTAATCGAAAGTTTGATAACAATGCTATTTAATATACTATAATCAATACATATAATAAAATCGTAGCGGATCTGTGTCTGTACATGAAAGATATTAAAAAAAAAATATTATGGGGGA
>DVZN01000487.1:0-12954 GCA_018237365.1 Caria ino melicerta
CTCGCCTTTTACGAGCTGCCTGGCAGGAAGGCAGATGGTCTATTCTACAAAGGAGCCCGGACCAACACGGGGTTAATCGAACATACAGCGCTTGTTTCGATAACACTGAAAATAATTTTCATGTCAATAATCTAGTAGTAGCAATTATGTGCACTATTAACGCTTAATTTGCAAACTTATTGATGTCGGATTGCAAGTTGGTATTTCTAATATTAGGTAATTAGCGACTGACAAATTATTAAATTGTTACCAACATTTTGTCGGTGGTCTAGCTATTTGTGTTATGAAACTACCACAACAGATATCAATTTAGTTTAAGCGTAACTTCCGGGAAAAACCTGAAAAATACTGAGAACGAATAATTTTACGGCGCCTGAAGGGCTCAACACCGCAACTCCGGGGATCAGGGCCGACGTGCTAGACTTTACACCAAAGCACTGGGCTAGCAACCGGCCGAATTTAACGATGTTATATTATACTTTATCGATGTCGTCGATAGTATTAACCTTTAAGGTAGCATTTTTATGCACCCATAAAATTCATATTGTATACATAATTGGATATTACTTCGTTATTTCGTCCTTATTATTTTACTGATTTTTCTAGGAAGCGGAGGTTACGTTTAAACACTCAATCGATTATAAAAAAATATCTCTAAGGAACCTCCAAAATTTTAAAAACAACATCCATTATATAAATTATACATCATGCCGTCATAAAATTTTTCAAATGTTAGCTTCCTTACAAGATTTGGTAAGTGTAGAATTTTAAATTGTGTACTCGATCAAAATCTGTATTTTCGTGAATCTACTAACGATGCGAAACCACTACTAAAAACATTTTTAATAACTCATTGAAAACACCATTTCGTAATGCCGTGTAGCTCGCTGGCGCGGAAAACTACCGCCATCCGATATTCTAGCGTCAGTAATAAACTGTTAATGTTTAATGATAACTAGTCATATTGATTCCAATTCCAATAAGCCTGAATTTTCATTTAATTTAGCCAAATGTATTATAATAACAGATACCTTTATTATTGATTAAATGTTAGCGTTACAGATATATTATATTAATTAAGATTACTACTCTTGATATTCAGGTTAAAGAGGTAGTGTCTTAACCTTAATTGAAAAGAAGCAGGCAACAACGGCTTCGCTCGCATGCCATTGTTCTACCATGTCAACTACTCAAAGGTAATTTTTGAATAAATAACCCACTTTCTTTCCTAGGTTTCAATGTAATATTATCCAATCGGCCTAGCTGTTTCGCTATGAGAAACATAAATATCGCCTATATTTTCATTTTCTTGCTTCATATTTCACTGGTAAAAAATACAGAACGGGGCTGCCGTCATATTTAAACAGAATAATGGTAATTTATATATCAATTTAATGTAAAAATAAAAGGAAGATACATACATTCCAATTCTACAAAGGTACCAAAAAACATGTTTTCAACCAATGGCATAGGTAAATAGCTATACCTTCAATATACTTTCAATCTTTATTGATAGATACACTTTCAATCTCAATTTATGCGTTTAAATGTTAATATTCAATCATTATTTCTTTGTCTACTAGTTTGTCTTAGTTTACTTTATAAAAAGTTACGTTAATAAAAAAAATCAAAAGGGAAAATTGAGAAAATCAAGGAATCTGATGATATCTGACGATCAATGATGTCTGACGGTTTATCAAGGAAGCCTTATTCAATGTTTGCTGTATCTAACAATATTAACAAAGAAAATATAATTTCAAATCCGGTGCAAAAAGTCGGTTTGGATCATGCTGTCAGTCATAAGCAAAACCAAAAGCCAAAACTAGAATCTATTTGAAAGTTAGACAAAGCACCTGGGGATTGTTTGACCAAATCTAACGTTTGAACTTTGACTGCAACAAGGAAATGGACAATAGGGATGAAACACTAATGTAATTCTGGAAGGATTAAATATTTAACGCAGTGACTGACTTTGATATATTTTAGTGCAATTATATTAATGTTGTGAGTAGGAGTTCAAACAGGACACGTATTCACTGAAAACTAGTTTTAGTTTGATTACTTAGAAATAAAAAATATACCAATATTTGGTAAATAATATACCATTAATATATTTTTAGTAATTGCTTGAATTTTAGGTAAATTAATTTTTTATGTTAATTAATTTTAGGGTAATATTTATTAATTGTTTGAATTTTGGGTAAATTTATTTAAGGTTAGGAAGGTAAAATGCAACAGCTCTAGTAATTCCTCCCGGAATTACTAAGGTAAACTGGGGGAAAATGCCTAGTAGCATTGAGTTCGTCTTTTATACATACTGATTTAGATTTTAGAGCAATATTACTATTATTTTGTATTCTATATATTATGTATATTATAGTGCAGTGACGAACAATATTAAGTCCAAATTTGTCACTTGTTTGATACTTGAAATTAGTCATATAAACAATTTTTTTTCTAAACTCAATATAAGTTAATTACACCAACTTCTGCGTGCACACAATATGCTTAAAAGGCGTCAACACAAATACCTGCCCATCTAAACCCATCTGCTAAATAGATAATCTTTATTGTCACCATATGTTTCCCTTTTGCACTCCACATTCAATCGTGTATACTGTAGGTCAACTCATTCTTCAAATATGCGTTATATAAGGTCAAGTTAAATATGAGCTGTATTGTCATTTCACATCATTTACATAAAGACGTGTTCTCGCTATGTATAAATTTTTATTCATAAATTTCAACGATCTATAAATATTTTCAGTTAATTTACATGGATAAAATATAAACGCATTTTCCCTTGATTTGATTTAGTTCGTTTAAGCCTTTTTTGAATTATGTAGACCACAATTTAATAATTGTTAGTAGTGAGTCAAATGAATATTTATTACATCATTCTTAAGCAGTAAAACTGCAAAACAACCACTTTCCCAGCCTCCTTCATCCCTAAAACTTGTAATGGGACCACCTCGCAAGTATATACTTTCAAACAAAAAATAATTTTGAAAATCGGACCAGAACTGGCGAAGAAATCGATAAACATACATAAAAAATATATACAGCCGAATATATAATCTCCTCATCTATAGATAGTCGGTTAAAAATTTGACAAAAAAAAATTAACTTCTCATAAATATACTACAGGAATATGTATTAGAATAGATAAAGAATTTAAAAAGAGTTTCGTTGTTCTTGGCGTTTATTCCATTTTCGGTCCGTCTACGGGCGCCTGTCGTAGAGTGTCAGCTTCTACGATATAATGTAGCGAGTGATTTTCCCGTAGCTCACGTAGCGATGTACTTTGTTGCCCGTTATGAATTGCGAATTCGTTGCACATTGTATTTTATTTTTAACCCCTGGCTTAAACATAGACGTGGATCGTGTTGTATATCTCTCTCACGTCTGTCCTATCGATGTTAATGGAAATTAATAAATAATGATAATACAGATTGCGAAAATAATAGGTCAAATAATTTGATAATAAAACTTAAATAACTTTAGCATAAAAAACGGAAAGTAAGTACGTAGTAAGATAGTAATCAGATATAGTAGTATTAACACACTTGTTTTCTAATGAGGTATTTCCTGTTAACATTAATTTCAATTTAAAACATTGATTTATATTTAAAATATGCGAAATATTACATTACTTTGGAAAATGTAAGACGGTTTAATCAAAGCGATATACAACAAGTTTCACGTGGGCCAATTTGGACCCGAAATTTAATTTCGACTAAAAGCTTTAGGTAAACTCCTTTTTCTTCATATTAACTAGCATTTGACGGAGTTCGTTAATTAAAACTGGTATTTAAATTTGAAACGTCAGCGAACTCGTTAAATATTAGTTTGAGATCCAAAAGCATTTGCTTGGCAAAATTCGTAGTTATTCCGAGGAAACGATTTCTTATACCTGCAGCCATAATGTAAATGATTTTCACTATCCGTTTGCGATTTGGATATTGGAGACATTTTTACTCGTAGTTCTAAAACTGTCCTAACCTTTATATACTGATCCAAATCCCGTGTAGGTCTAGGCTCCTTTGTACAAAAGATCCACTACCACACTATCAAGCAACTCATGAAAAGCGAGCACGGGCTTACTGTCAATACATCGTGTCAACAACTTGTATCTAGGTAGTAGTCTCGCAGCGGCTCGCTCGGAATGGTACCACCGCACACCTGTTCCCGCTGCTATCACGTCAGTGCTTGTCGTTAACGTAGCACATTTTGGAGGGAAAGGTAGCCGGTAAACTTATTTTTGTAAGAGACCCAGCCTCAGGTTGCCAACCCACCATTACCATTTTTTATGTATATAGACGGCTTAAATTTTTTACTATCAGGCAACCCGGATTACTTGTTTCATTCCAATATTATAAAAAAAAAACCTTTTCAGCCTATTTAGCGTGACAAACATTCAAGTCAGTAAAAAGAACTGACAAGAAACCTGACATAATATATTTAGTGCCATAGAAATTTCAAGTACATTCTTAAAACTTCTATGGTACAAAATACAAAGTAAAAGTTTAATGTCAAAATTTCTAAACCGATTTAATAACATTTTTGGTGTAATAAATACCAAAAAATAAGTTGAGAACATCCTTCCTTTTGGTGTGTCGGATAAAAATTGCGAAAAACATCCTCAGGGACTATTGGGAGCCATCTGTTTGTTTGCATCTTCAATAGTCACTTCAAATATAATTTTATAAAGTTTTAAGTAAGAAATATTTTCAAACTAGTTTTAGTAGAAAATAATTGGAATAAGCCCATTAACACCAGCACCAGCTAACACTCGTTTTCCTTAAGGAAGGGTGGTAGCTGTAAGCTCAGGCGGAATTTCTGTGAATAATGGAAATCAGGTTCTACTTATATATTTTTATTATTATTTTGTCTTTCTAAATTAGGTCCAATCCAACTCAATAATACTAAAAAAAATGCTTTGTTTTACACTCCTTCAAATTTAATGTAATCAATCTGGAGATGGTGTTATATCCTCTAATGCAAAGAAAACATTTTCTAAATCTAAACATTTATAAATTAACTAATAACGATAGAGTTCTGAAGTGTTAAACACAAAACCTTTAAAAAGGTTGGTTGAAAAGGGTGCAATTGTAGCCGTAAGTTACTCCTAATTAATTTCAATATCCAACCAGTAAGTGAAAAAACATAATTTTTCCTTCCTATATGTAAATTTTATATTTTCAACCGACTTTCAAGAGGAGGTTCTCATACGCCTGTGTTTTTTGTGTGTGTATGTTACGCGATTATTCCGTCAATTCTGGACCGATTTTTAAAAATTCTGTTTTTGTTGGAAAGGGTTCACTTTCGAGGTGAACCCATTAAAATTTAAGAGGTGAATACAAAATGTTACTAAATAAGCTAAATTTTACTTCAAAGAACTTGTCTGCAAAACCATAATAGTTTAACAAATCAATGAAAAGCAGCAGTGGAAAAGAAATTACTCTCATAAAGAATAAAAGAACCTGGAATAGAAAAGCATCTTTCCCACGCTAAACCTCTTTGTCTTAACGGAACTTTTAGTAGCATTCACAGATTGAGAGATAGCACTTTTTAAATTTATGTGCAAATGCAATGTCGCTCTACTTGCTATATAGTAAAAACCAGTTTATCAATCATGTTTTTATATTATCACACTATCTACATCAAAATCGTGAATAGCCTACGTCTGTACATACTTTATACATAAAATATATTTATAGAGATCTATAGAACCAGCAGAATCCAAAGTGTTTATTAATTTAGAAATTATTTTATCTGTCAGTCTATAATATGTTATAACGCGCATCATTCAAAAACTTCTAAATTTAATTTGTTGTAGTTTCGGCATTTGTATGAACGGAAGTCTTAATTAAAATCTTGCGTGTGTTTCATTTTAATACCTTCACATCTTAAAACCTGGGACATTTGAAAAGTAAAGTTTCATCAAATAAATACTTACTATGTTTTTTATGGATTAGTAATGACTACGCGGGCTTAGTCTCGAGAAATAAATAGTACAAAAACGAATATCCCACCGAGATACAAATTACATACGTTTATTATAGTCGCAGGAAATTATAGAAGACGCGATACGATTAAATTGGTTATACCAACAATTCCACTGGTAGTAGAAGTGAACTTACATATTCCTGCCAGCATAATGACTACGGTACTGTTATGAGCCGATCTCCAGGGTAGGGTAACCGGTAGACTTACATGTTATGCTTAACACCCCGCCACAGGGCAGAACGTATTAATACACACAAGGATCTGTCCAACAATTATACTTGGGAGACAAAACTGCCGATGGGTGGTAAAAGAAGCAGCAGGTGGGTGAATCTGTGCCTGAATCTGAACAAACAGCTGCACTTTTTTCCGCTAGGTATAAACTGTAAGGCAGGTCTGTAAGGCAAATCCATATGTGGATGCTTAACTTATAACATCTAAGGTGTTAAGGCCACGATTGTCTTATTATCATAAGGAAAACATGTGTTTCATCTTATATAGCGGCGGCAGGATTACAATGTCGTCATTTAAACTAAAAACTCAAATCAAACGCAAATATTTTTATTCAAATTCACTTGTTAATAAAAGCACATTTGAATTGTTAGAACAGTTAAAACCGGTTTAGAATGTTGTCTCTACAAAGAAGAGCCGCAAGAAAGTCGGTGGTTACTCTTTTCAAAAATAATAATTATAATTCACGGTTAAGAACGAAAAATGTTACGGCGCCTGTGGGGATTGAACCCACGTCTCCAGCGTACCGTTCGTTCCTAACCGTGTTTTAATTCCTTGAAGCGGAAGTACCGCTTAAAAACATAACCGATAATTATAATTGTCATTAATATACAGTAAATAATAAGTAGTTACTGTCCTATGTAACATTGACGTACGGGCCCCCATTAATAATGTTACCATCGAATCAATTATGTACATAATTAAAATTACATACAAATTCCATTACATAGAATTAAAATGTCTGCTCTATAAACTTTCTAATTATACACTCCACCCTCATTAACTCTATCCTGCGCCAATTGATTCTCTAAGCCAGCAATAAAAGTTTGCATTGGAAGTTGGTATAAAAGTTGGCATATTGACCTGAATACTACCACGTTAATACATTTATAAATTGTATGTATAAAATACGCTTGTACATATAATGTTTAAACAATACAACAACTTTTTTCAAATTAACTTAGTTTTTTTAATGCATATAAAATTAAAAAAAATCTTTTTTGCTTGAATATGCTGGATTAAGTGTATTTAAAAGTAAAATAAATATCGTCACGCCCACATGTCGTGGACAGGGTAGGCAGAGGTAGGATACTAGTATGCACCCACGATTAGCCGAGGATATTAGGTCCCATGATGTCACGGGTGATTAGTCCGTCGCCAATCAGGCACAAAGCCAATCCCAGGCAACGATGTTTTTCAGAAAAACTGAAAAATTCATCCTTAGAACAAGTTACCCGACCCGGGAATTGGACCCGGGACCTCTCGCATTTAAGTCGGACACCGACACCACTCCACAACAGAATCACAATTTCAGTTATAATATGTAACAGTTTGTAACGTTTATTTAAAATTGGTATGTTTCTATTGAATTTCGCCAAGTATCGACGATTAAAAATTGTTTCGCAATATCCATTTTGCAAGCTGTTTCAAAGCTGTTCGATGAGGTGCCATCGCTCGGGTCAAATAGGACAGCTTATACGCTTTATTTAGCTTTATAATATGTTGTCGTGAGGCTAAATACTTTTTCTGCCATATTACCCGTTATTGACATACGTACCTAAAAAAAAAGTTATGTCCAAAGATGCGATATCCTCGAACTCATTATCTACCTAAATAAACGAAATTAGTGTCTCTAATATAAAAAATAACAGTATATTATTTAGTGCATATGAAAGCTAGACCGGTACATTTAACAAAAAATCAATTTTTGAATTTTTATATCTGCCTGCCTGTTTCAAGTAATCTTCGAAAACGCTGGATCGATTTTGACGGGACTTTCTATTGTAGATAGTTTAAGGTATAAAGTAAATATACTTCTTTCAATTTAGAAAATTAAGTTACCAGCAACAATTTAGAGCAATGAAATCTCTTTAAAAACCAACACGGACGAAGTTGCTGAAAAAACTAGTATGTAAGTATATATAACAAAGACAGTACAGAATATATGAAATAAAGAAACATTTTCCTGCAATATCTACATATAAATAAATAAATATCGTCACGCCAATATATCCACGAAAGATTAGGCAGGGGTATGTACATACTTATATGCACCCACGATTAGCCGACGATATTTAAGGTCCTATGATGTGATGGGTGGCAAGTCTGTCGCCAATCGGGTTCAAATCCAATCCCAAGCAACGTTATGTTTACAGAAAAACTGAAAAATCTCATAAAATAAATTTCCCGACCCGGTAATTGAACTCGAAACCTCTCGCGTCAAAGTCGGACACCGATACCACAAAGAAGCAATTTCGGCCAAAATTGGCTCTTGATAAATAAAACTTAATTATTATTGCTTGCGGAAACTTACATTTTGAATAATCGTAACTTGAGCACTTGGCCGTCACAATTAATACAGTTAAACCGTATTAAATTCGCGTTATTTTAACTGCTACGATATTAACAAGCTTAAAAATGACAGTACCTAAATACTCAATAATTTGAACAGCTAAAATGCAAGCTTACCTAATCTGAGTCCTAAGTTTTATCTCATGCGTGTACACGTATTTATATTATCGAAATATTTTAACATTTGTATTATTAAAATCAAATAATTTACTTATCACAATCGTTACACATCGCTTATCATAAATATATAATAAAACAAACGTTACCTAAACCATATCCTTGGTCACTTTCTAGGTCAACTTTCTCGAAGGAATCCAATCCAAAACCACAGTATAAATTATCAATTTCAAAAAGACACAGTATCGTTTCCTAGCTTTACGTGTAAGTGATCACTCCGTAGAGCACTCATATGGTATAATATCTCACGACACAGCACAGGTTGGAGCACAGTACGCGGGACAGACCCGACGAACGCGCGTCACGAGCGGCGGCCGTCAACTGCCGGGCCTGCGCCCCCCGCGCCTCCTGAAGCTGAAACTCCGTTATAAGTGTACTCGCCCTTAAAAAATTTACTAGCGATAATACTCCAGCCGTGTAATACTATTTTTACGTGGTAATTTATATTAAGGGTTGGAAAATTCTGCGTGAAAATGTTAATTAAAAACATAAAAGGATTCAAAAAATTCTTTTATAAGCCTAAAAATATTTTTAAGTTATGTGTTGTTGAATACACGGCTTGTATTTGTCTGTATCACAGGATTGGAAAAAATGAGTCTGATAAAATTTCTTTCTTGTTTCTTATGTTTTTAGATAACAAACATCGACCTCTATAGAACCTGTAGATATTACCTTGAGGCTAAGAATTAAGATGTTTTTTTCCGTGAGGTCCGGATCCTTTACGCAGACCATAATATTTCTCTGCTAGGGACATACAACTGAGTCTTTACCGATAAGGCCACTGATCGTAGATTGCTGCGCATCGGGCACCAAATATACTAGTTAGGAATTCACCACCTAATGTTTCCTGCCGCCATAATATCAGTGTTTTACATTAGTGCTAATTCTGTTTCGCGTTTTCTAAACTAATTTTAAGTTATTGCTATCTGCCTCCAACTAAATCTAAATATGTGAAATCCCCGTGTTGGTCCGGTCTCCTTTGTGGAATAGACCATCTGCCATCCTGCCTGGTTAGTTCGCCCGGGTAGAATACCCTTACTATCCCGGGCGAGTAACACCGCCTTGCCTATTCCTGCCGCCATAACGTCAGTGCCTGCCGTTGACATGTTCCGGTTTGGAGGTAGTCGGTTAACTTTTGCACGAGGCCTAACATCCCGGCCTCAAGTTGGCAGCGCACCACCATTAGTGTTGTAGGCGGTGTGAATTTCTTAGGAAACCCGTCTGCTTGTCTGCCTTTCAATATTATAAAAAAAATAAAACGCAAAGGTCTATCAACAAACAAATTCTAACTAGTGGACCAAGCAGGCTGAAGTTTGGCATATAGATAGTCATTATGATGTAGGAATCCGCTAATAAAAAGGGAAGAATTTATCAAAATGGGAATTAGGTGATGAATTTTAGACTGATCAAACTGGAAGAAGATTGGAGCTACCATGATGAAGGCATCCACTTAAATGTAAGCAATGGTAGTAATTCTGCTGGCACAAGTAAGACTAAACTACACTAAAATTAGATAAAGTGTTATAAAATCTTGTTTGTCAATAAGATTAAAGTTAAAATACTAATATAATATAATAAATAAATTTGTAATTTTATTTTTCTATTGAACACCAAACGGTATTTTAAGATATTAAATTTAATTTTGATTTTGTTTAGTTTAGTCTGTACCAGCAGAATTATCGTCAATATGTACTATATATTTATCGCAATCACTGAATTAAAAAAGTAACAAAAGAGTCTAAATGTTTCTTTTTCTGTAAGTTGAAGGTAGAACTAAGGTAGCAATAACTAAAAATAGTCTAGTCGGAGTATAGTCTGTGTCCTGCAGAATAGGTCTATCACTCCGACGACAAGACATGCATCGCTGTTACACACCTACTATATCTGTCATATATTTACGACGATGGCCTCTTAGGAGGGACATACCTATATTTCTTTGGCACCATAAAAATAATAATTAGCCCATTCCTTAGTTTACACTTTTAACTTAAATACGGCATTTACGAGCACTGAAATTAAGATGGAGCGAATATTTAATCCAGAGCAGTCTACCTAGTTGAAAATCACAATGTTTTTTACGAACAAGTGTTTGCCCTGATCAATACGGGCGACGCTATCAATCAGGATTGGTGCTGTGACAACGCTACTTATGACACTTCATTGTCACTTATAAATCGTTGTGAACATGTAGTCAACCGAAACTCAGCAAAGCAAACAAGTTAATAACTCATATAGTTATAAAATCATTAATGACAAATAACCTGAACTTTTGACGTGATAACAAAAGAACCTCCGAAACCGGCGTGTATGTATGAAGAAAGAATGAATTGAATGAAAACACAATAATTTAAAATGTAGCTTAACTTAAGCACCTTAAAAAAATTATAAATTGAAAATAAAAAAAACGTTAAGTTAACATGTGGTAACATGAGTCCGCTAATGGCGAACACATAGATGTATTATACTGATGTTTAGAAAGGCAAACATGGGCTTTTTGTTAGTAACACCGTGAACATCAATGCTTGCTGTTGAAGCGTTAGGATTTGGAAGGAAGTGTAGCCGGTAAACTTAATTTTTTCGAGGCCTAATAATACCTCGGGCTTGGGTTAGCTGAATTTACAAGGAAAAAAATTATTTGTCCTACATACTTTCAAAATAAGATTGTTTTGTTTTTAGACACTCCGGATAAGATTTTAAGGCCCTGGTAAATCATAATGTGTCCACGCTAAATAGATATATCCGATTTTATTTATTTTTGTCAGTAGTCAAGTAAATGTAGTGTGTATTAAACAAATGCCATTGCCTTCCCCATAAATTTAAAATGCTTTTGCTGCCATAAATTGTGTACTCCGCAGATACTAAACAGTGTACTACATCGTTATTGCTCGTAAACCCAACGTCTTGGAGGTCTATAATAATTAAAGCCGCAGTAATACTTACATTTTAAATACGCCTTGTTAAGGTTTGAACGAAACTAGGCTATACAGTTCCACAACTGCCCACCCGCAGTGATATCCACCGCTTTCCACCAAATTCCCAAAAAAGAGGATTTTATCAATTCAGCTTCTTTTATGTTTCCTGTTATTCTCCGTCCCTGTCCATTTTTTTGGAAAACTAGTATTATACAACATTTACCCATTGTTCATGTTGACAATATTAATTACTATCAGTTGCCATCACTTTCGCTCGTATCTTTGCCTGCCTCGGAGAATTTCAAAAAATTAAGCAAGTGCTGACGTCTACTAATACAACAAAAAAGCAACAGCAAATGAAATCCACATCTGAGTTGATAGAAAGAATTCAAAAGTAGCTACTCCTTGTTACTTCAGCTATCAGCCAGTGATATTTTCGTTAAAAGCCGCCTTGTTATTTCACAGATTAGTTGGAACAATACAATAGAAAATAAACATTTTGTTATCGTGTTCTCATTCTATGTATCCTACACATTTTCACATGCATTTAAAGTAAAACACATTATTGGTGTTATTTTGCATACAAACAACGCCATCACCATTACCACCGCCAGCGTCATCAAAATCAAACTGAACCAACTGAACACAACTCTCCACCAAACCGCACCATATTTCGCGCTCATTCATCTGTCTAGCCTATTTTGATTCATAGATTCTTAAAGTTAAGTTGAATGAAATTATGTGTTTTTTTCTTATTTTTGATCCTGTATCAATATTATATTAAGTATAGTGTCGAATTCTACGTATATTGTGAATGCGTGTCGAATTTAGAACTTTTTTTTTAAAGAAGGTTAATAAGTAGATTTTTAAATATAATTAAAAATAAAACAATTAAAAATATAATAATTAAAAGATGAAATTGAAATTATAAAGTTTTTATCGCCTCTGTGGTCGAATGGTGTCAGTGTTGACTTTGACGCGAGAGGCCCTGGGTTCAATTCCTGAAAAATATAACGTTGGCTGGGATTGGATTTGTGCCCGATTGGCGACGGACTTGCCACTCACCACATCAAAGGACCTAATATCGTCGGCTAATCGTGGGTGCATACTAGTATGTGCCTCTGCCTACTCTTTAGAGGATATATGGGCGTGACGATACTTATAAAGTTTTTAACTTAATATGCATTTACTATCCTTATGATAAAGTTCGACCAATGCGTCCTACCAGTAATGACCTACGGTGACAAAACATGACGGTAAAACTGGCCCGCCGACT